>JANAVB010012631.1:0-61654 GCA_029216955.1 Iris pallida | reverse complement strand
TAACAAAATGATCCCTGCGATAGTACACGTGGCAATCTGACGAAGTCCTAAACTACCCTGATTTGCTGCAACAAAATCCCAACAAATCGACAGATGGCAGCCCAAGAGCGGGTCTTCACGTGCCAATCAGCCACGTGGCAACATACCATCTATGCGGCTCAATATACATTCTATTATAAATAGCAGGGTGCCACACCCCTGCAAAAGGCTGGCAACCTTCAGGAAAGCAATTTCTTCAAGATCTAAAGACTGCATCAGATAGTCCACGGAGTAAGGCAGAGTTGAAAGCACTTTCTCGAGTCTCCACCATCACCCCCAGAATCAAAACTAAACAATTGTACTTAGATTATTTCTGAGGATTTCTTTCTAGGTTTTTCATTGTACGAGCGAATTTGCAATCAATTTCAGTGTTCTGTAATACCTGTCTTTGATTTTTTATGGCAAACAATAATCACACACATAACAGGCCACATATTTAGTCTTATTGTATGGTATACCCAATGAACAGCCAGAAGGGACAAAGAACTATCAAATATGAAAACAACTTGGAATGATTGTAGAAGCAACTTTGAAGGACTTTGGAATCAACAGAAAATATTTGTCGAAGCTACTTTCAATCATCATAGGAGCAAGTTTGATTTGAATTAAATCGAGTAAGAATCCAAGGACGTAATGTCATGCACTAATACCATTATGTCAATTCCCAATTTCGGAGAATCGAAAGATAGCCACTGGAAAAGATTTTATACAAATATTTCTTTTTATTGATATTTGAAAAGAAGTAAGAGGCTTATAGCAGAATACAAAGCTTACAACACAACTCAAATACTCTTGATAGCCAACTGAAACAATTGCCATCATGGCTTATATATGACTTGCCGAATTAACTTACAATTGGATGTGCTGACTTGCTTACAATCTCACTAGTACAACTGATTTACACTATTTCATACATTATGCCCTTTGTAACTAAAGGTATTATGTTATAAGAGAAGCTTCTATACACCCATCTGATTCATCGATGCCACAATACTGATCAAACGATTCTTTCGTATACGGTCACCTGTATAGATGCTAATCCAAGAAGAAAAACCTTTTTATGATGGCCAAAAAGTGTAATAAATAACCTTTATACAAGCGCCCAAGAGATATAAATACAATGTTATAAATGCTTTTAAAAGCGTTATAAATGTTATGTACATATATAACACTTTTATCTCGAAGTGTTATAAATGTGTTGCACATAGATAACACTTATTTTCCAAAGTATTATAAATAGGATGTACGCATACAACACTTATTGACCAAAATGATATAAATGTTATACACATTTATAATATTATTTTCAAAGCGTCATAAAAGAATAATAGTCAAGTAGTTTCCAATAATGCTCGTTTTAAAATACATAGTAGTTTCCAATTCTCTTTTTTCTAACATGTACAAAGAAGCATTTGCGCAACTCTTTCCTTCATGCCAAAAATAGTTGAAACTCGATTCGGGATCCAATACCTGCTTACCCCGAACCCCCACTCATATCTGCGCAACTATTTCTGAAGGAAGTCATGACTAGCACTGGCAGAAAGTCTATTAATATTGTTATAGGAGCATATCAAACAACTAATATTCCCCTTCTCGATACAACTTTGGAATAGAGAGTAAAATGTGTTTGCCATGTCTTAATCACCATTAAGAGGTTAGAGGGTGACAAATAGTTGTTGGAGCTTCTTACTTTTTCTAATACATGCAGCAGAACGATATATAATGTTTCAAAGAAGAAATATTTGATCATTACTCTAAATATTTTATAACCAATATGTAAGTAACTAGTATAGATTCCTCACATTAAACTAGTTAACATGGAGTTTTTTAAATCCTAGCCATGGTACTTCAAGCCTCCCTATTATCGATAACAAAACATATGTATAGTTATAATAGAGTTTGAAGATAAACATGATTTGTCAAACATGGTAGCAGTTTCTTCTAAGAACATTTTTATACTAAACTAAAAAATATTACTCTCCTATGCCCAAAAAAAACCCATAATTGTCCTTGTTATATTGAAGACATAAGATTGAATGAAAAAAGTTCATTATATGAAGTTTAACAGTGAAACTCACTAATTACTGTCTAAATTAATAATCTATATATTCATTTCTGTCTTGATTTCTTATTAAAAAAAGTTGGATGGCAGAATCACATCCAAAGCATAACCCAACTAAAATATGTGAGAAACCATGGGTCGATGACAAACTTGCAAGAACACAAGAACTTGTTGTGCTCCTCTATTAAAATATAGATGAAGAAAAAAAATTAGTGAAGAAAAAAAATTTAAATGCACGTTCTCTCACTTGGAAGAAAATAAGGAAATAACATTTTTAGGCTTGGTTTCATTTCAAAGCAAATAAACAAGAACCATAACAAACTGTGGAAAAAACCAATTATCTAGTGTGTCAGGGGCGTTGGGCATCGACGTTGAGTAGATAATAATGGCTCACGATAGCCACAAGTATCCTGCAACTATTTCAATTTTCATCTATGAGAACTATGTGAATCTAATAGTTTGATCCAACAAAGGTGTAACAAGAATAAGTAAAATTTAAATCCACGTTCTCAATTGGAATGAAACAAAGAAACAATTTACTTATATGCTTGGATCCGTTTCTCAAGCATATAAACAAGAAGGGTACCAAATTATGGAAGGAACCAATTATCGAATGGGTCAAGGGCATCGACTGTCAACATCTAGTCGATCATGATGGCTCACGATAGCACAAGTGTTTTGCAACCATTTTATTTTTTATCTATTATAACCATGTAAATCCGATAGTCTTATCCAATAAAGATGTAGCAAGAATAATGAAAAATAATCAAATTCTAGAATGAAAGTATATGGGAATACTCATCCAATTGCTCATCCAAAAAAATCTTGCTTGAAAGGAGTAAGGTCCATATCAGCACCAAGAAGAATCAAAATCTTCTGCTAACGCTCTCTTATTTTTTTAACTATCTATTCATCATCCTATAATAGAAGCGTAGAAGTAACATTAAACTTATAGTAAAAATGGAGGTCTTTATAAAAGAGAAGCACAAACTAATATCGTCATCTCTCAATATTTGCATACCAAATAGTGCTAAAGGCTGTAAGCTTTGTTCTTGTTGCCATCTATATTTGAAAAAATAATTTAATGCCAACTATATTGTTTTGCGTCCTTAGCATTACGTCTTTTCTTGGCATCTAAAAATGAAGAAGTAAAATTCTTACAACTATGCATATATAAGAACCACTACATAAACTAGAAACAAACAAACAATTGGTTCTCCTCCTAAACTCAAAATGATGAAAAATTATTAAAATCAAGCAAAATCGTAATCATAAATAGTCAATTCCGATACCTATATTTAATCAAGCAAACTTTTAATATAAGAAAAGATATAGAATCATTTGAAACTGTTATAATTTGAAACTTCTATATCTATAACTTCTATGAAGCGAGTAGCTTCAAATACAGACAAAACAAGCAACATTGTAATGGTCAAAGAATGACAGGAATAATTTGAATGTGGGTTTAAACAAGAATTCATTTTTTTAAGCAAAATAATGCAGTACTCAAATAAAATATTCAATTTAAACATCTTATGGACTTGGAATTCTGTACAAGCATAATGCAACCTTGAAGTCCTCAAATGTAAGGTTTGGAATGTCTTTTGGATCACCAGTATTTTTTGGAAAAAAACCTGCAACAAATTAATACATAAAGAAGTAAGATGTCCTATAATACTTAAAACCTAGCAAGATACATTTTCGTGGGCTTCTAGTGAAGTAGCCTGCAAATATAAGGAAATTAAAATACATGTTCTTCCAACTAACTAAATCTACAAACCACATGTGTGGATAAATAGACTTGCAAATTAGAAGACTACACATGATCCAATCGTCTTGTTCTAACACCAACATGCATGTGAATTAGGTAACCGTCAGAAAAATTTTTAAACAAGTTATTGTAACTGCAAACCAAATGTGTGTCTCATATCAATGAATAGAAATATATTATTGGTTGCTCAAATAAGTATAAAACATGCACATATTTTATTTTACCTTTCACAAATTAACATTTTCTACTCTTCCATATGATTATTTACTATAAAATTATTACAAAATCTGCTAATAAAATGAAGGAAAAGGCCACAAATAGAATATTTTCTTGGGTTGATCTTCTGGAGCTGCTAAATAAAAAAAACTGATATCGTCAAACTAATAGCTAAAAATTAGAAATTAAGCACACATGCACTCGATACCAAAATTATGTGAGCATGTTTCACACAATAAAACGAGTGCAAGAGCTAGAAACTAAGTAGAAATATGTCTTGTGCCATTCTTATGTTAGCTTGCTGCTTGCAGTACCTATAGCCTGCTGAGAGAACAAAAGACATCTTTAATGTTAATTAGGTAATTCATGTTGTTTATTGGATGGATTAAAGCTTATGTGTGAACATTACAACCTTGTGCTTCTTTAAAGTTTTCTCGTAACTTGAAAGCGCCATTCTGGTCATGAAGGAACGAATGACATTCACTTCTTTCAAAATATGCTAAATTGCATCTTGTGATCCAAGAATATATATAGAGGCTAATACATATATTGAGGATCAAATCTCCACCTCCAATTTTTTTTGTAGTATAGAGTTTCATTTGTCCTCCTTATGTACTTTAAACCCCCCAAATTTTTAATCTAATTTATGGTTTAAGTAATACCTTCATGGAATATTCTATTTTAAAATAATATTTTATTATATATATATAGATTTAGTCATGGTTGAGAATGATTATGCATAATGACTAGGAAACATGGCATGGCTAGTGTAGTCGTATACCATGACTAGCCTATTAGGCATAGTAAGTATGACATTGCCATATCCATGTCCTATATATGAAAATAAGTTGAAATTGTGACATCCTTCATAAATACTAGTATATACAAATTTAATATATATGAATATTTTATTATAGGCTTTTGTCGATTATTTACAGCAATACTTGTATATGGTGGATTTGTACATATATATTGAACATATTTTTTACAGTATTTTTAGAACTTTATTTTATTTTAAATTACAGATTTTACTTTACAAAAATAGGATAAAAGAGGGATATATACATATTATAGATTTATTCTATATATAAATAGATAAATATTGTGTACAAAAATTTGCTTTGGAAATATATATTTTGAAATTATTTTAAATGTTTTTGGATTTTATGATATGTATAATTAATTTTTTAAAAGAAAATGAAAGAAAAAGAAAGAAAACAATTAAATACGAGCAGTGTTGTTCATCGGAACAGTACTTTCATATGACCAACCCCGTTTCTTGCTTTGTATATATTAAAAAAATAACAATAATAAATAACCCTAGCAAAACCCTAACCCTAAACATGTGTGCCACCCTGCCTCGCGTGTGTAACTGCCACCATAGGTCGGTCACCGGACGGCCGTGCGTCGCTTGTTGGAACTAGGGATTCCTAGGATCCAAAGTTTGTTGTGCGTATTGATCGATGGAAGTTTAACAGATCTAAGACATGTTCTAACCCTTCATAGTAGAACTAGGGTTCACGAATTATACCTACGACGGTAAGAAGAAGACAGTTTCCAGCAACCTCAAGCAGTCACGACCCCAAGATCTTCTGCACGTATTCCTTCTTCGGGTTGGACATCCTGTGGGCGACGATCTCCCAATCTTTTCTTCTCCTTGGCATCCCTCCCTTTCTCTCTCCCTATTTGAATCATGAATTTAGAGAAAGCTTCTTATTTCTGATAAGATCGTGACGACCATAGAATAGAGGATATATATAAGGCTACTGCAGGGACTACGAGAAGAAATTAGGGTTAGGTCTCCTAACCATGTTCAGCCCGAACACACAACCCAGGCCCATTAAAAATAGCTCGATTTACTAAAGAGCTATTGTTGCACTACCTTCCTAATCTGAAATTATGATCAATGGCTCATTTTATTATATGCTCGTTTGGCACCCAATGTTAAGATATCGAATGTCCGTCAATCAAATTAAGTTACTGACAACTATATTGATCGACATCTTTTATCCTTAAGTAGTAGCACTCAACTTTATTTATCATGTCGGATATAATCCACCTACATGGTTTACATGACAATCCTTATGAGCTCCTTAAGTGGACATCATCAACCCGACGTATCGGGACATGGATTCCTTTTATAATCAACGGCCCATCATACATACAATAGTATTACCCAATTCATAGAGGTTGTGGACCCATAATGAATATCACTCTTTTATGAGTCAAAGTAATGCATTACTATATATATATAGTAATGCATACTATATATATATATTTATATATATATATATATATATAATATTAAAATATATATATATATATATATATATATATGTGTGTGTGGGTGTGTGTGTGTGTGTTATTATATCCAGATTAAGAGCATAAGCATTTATAACAACAGAGGTGTTTGTTCTCTTATGTAGTCAGTACAAATAGTGCAACCTCAATTGGTCCTGTTCAATACACACAAAGTGTACTAGCGTAAACCTATAGTTAAGAAAGACTAATACCAGATTACACTACAATATTTCTAATAGATTGTCAAAGACCATCTATGTTGTGAACTATTTATATTCTATAGGAAACTGATAATATGATCTTCTGTGTCACACCACACACCGTATTATTTATAATATAGAATATCAGACACTTGCATTAACACTTGCTATAAATACAATATGCAAACATTTGCCCATATGATTCTCATTCAAAATTTAAGAAAAAGGTTAATACAAAAGTGATGTTTTTAGTATATAACCCTAACAATCTCCCACTTATACTCAAAGTATTTATTTTCAGTATATTGTTACAAATTTCCCACTTATATTTAAAGCCATGCTGCTAGACATCTGACTCACATTCTTTCAACATGACTATCAAAAGGCTTAGCTGGCAATCTCTTTGTAAAGGGATCAGCTAGGTTGTCGGCTGATGCTATCTTGATCACAGCAACTTTTTCTTTCTTTATGAAATCTCGTATCAGGTGGTACTTGCACTCAATGTGTTTACATGTCTTATTGGCTCGTGGTTCCTTCGAGTTTGCAACTGTACCACTATTATTACAATAAAGTGTAATAGCCTTAGGCAAACTAGGTACCACATCCAAGTCCAATAGAAAGTTTATAAGCTAAACCACTTCTATGGCTACCTCAGAGGCTGCCACACACTCGACTTCTATGGTGGAATCAGTAATACATTTTTGCTTGATACTCCTCAACACAATGGCTCCACCTTCCAAACTAAATACATAACCTGAAGTAGATTTCCTCGAATCCGTATCTGACTAAAAATCTGAGTCTGTATACCCCAAGTAAACTAAACCATCTGCCTGGTAAATTAGCATATACTTTTTAGTCCTTTTCAGGAACTTCAAAATATGCTTTATGGCAGTCCAGTGCTCTTGTCCTGGGTTAGAATGATATCTGCTGACGATACCAACGACAAAGCAGATGTCTGGTCTCGTACATAGCATAGCATACATTAAGCTTCCTACTGCTGAAACAAAAGGAACTGCTTTCATATTCTCTATCTCTTTAGGTCTCCTCGGACACTGCTCCTTTGATAGAGCAATCACATGCCTAGATGGTAAGAAACCTTTCTTAGAATTTTGTATGCTAAAACAAGTTAGTATAGCATCGATATAGAAAGGTTGGGACAAGCCCAACATCATTTTCTTACGGTATCGTAGAACTTTGATCTCAAGGATGTGACCTACTTCTCCCAAGTCCTTCGTATCAAACTGTTTGGATAACCATACCCTTATATCAGATAACACCTTCACATTATTTTCAATGAGCAAAATGTCATCTACATAAAGTACTAGGAATACCACCACATTTTTGTCACACTTTTTGTATACACAAGATTCATCCTGACATTGATCAAATTCATAGAATTTTATCACCGGATCAAAACATAAGTTCCAAGATCTGGAAGCTTGCTTAAGTCCATAAATGGACTTCTTGAGCTTAGAAACAAGATGCTCTTGGCCCTTTTCAATAAATTATGTGGTTGCTTCATACTGTTTGCCATTGATTGTGAAAGTACAGAACAATTTATATAGGAGGACTGAACTTAGACTCACAATACAAATACGCTCATACAAAAAAGCCTAGGGACGAAAACCTAGGTACAACAATCTAAGTACGATTGTTTATTTTTGATTCTGGAGGGTGACAATAGAGGCTCGGGAAAGCTACGACAGCTCTGCCTTACTGCTTGGACGATCGTAGCCTTGGCTCTAACGAAGAAATGCTCTTCTTTTTCTCTCTGTATATGCTCCTCTGCGTTCTCTCTCTGTATGCATCTGTCTTCCCGTCATTTGTAAGGGAATAGCACCTTGCCATTTATAGGAGTGGGGGGTGATCATTAGGGTTTGCAATGATTACCCATTTTAAAAAGTCGGCAGCTTAAGAGTTATCAATCTGGACCATTTATCTTAAATATAATAAAGTTGAGCAATTAATGTGATTGCATCAAATCTCTGTGGGCAATAAATGTTGATTACCATGAATATTCGTGATTTGTGATAGCCTGCCACGTGTCCAATTTGCTTGATTTGATTTATCTGGACAATTATGACGATCGCAAGAATCTGATTCTGTTAGGATTTGTTAGCACCTATAATTCTGTGGAAGATAAGACTGCCACGTGTCTCAATTATCGCGAAGAGTGCCACGTGTTTCAACTGGACCGTCCTGGCAGAGCCGCATATAGGTGGTCCTCTCTGCCGCATGAAGCATGCAGCCGCATGAGGATAGACAGCCGCATGAGGATGGGCAGCCGTATGGGGATAGACAGCCGCATGAGATGGGCAGTCGCATGAGGATGGGCAGCCGCATGTAGATGGGCAGTCGCATGAAGGATGCAGCCGCATGAAGTGGACGGCCGCATAAATGCAGCCCGCATGAAGTGACCTCGGAACTTGGTGGATCTTGCTAGCTATAAGAAGATTTTCTCCTCTTCCCTAGGAAAACACCATCATGTCAGAGTTATTATTACATCCTTATGTCAGAGCTGTCATAGCCGTCATTTGTCAGAGCAGCCATTACGGTATTAAATGTAGCAAAATGTAGAGAAGAACTGTTGAAGGTCACGTAGCTTCTTTCTGGGCCACATAGAACTATCCGAGCTGCATAGACACTTGAGCCGCATGGACTCCTGAGCCGTATGGACTTCTGAGCCACATGGGAATCCTGAGCCGCATGGGGATCTTTCTGTCGGAGCCGTATAGGCCTTTCTTTATTCTTTTCCATGCTTCAACAAGACCCCCTTCAAAGTTTTTAATTTGCAAAATTGAAATACTTTGAATAAGAAGCATGGCCATGTAAAAACTCTTCGGGCCGCATAGGATGTTCTGGCCGCATGGATGTCTCAGCCGCATGGCCTCCTCAGTCGCATGGCCATCTGAGCCGCATGGGCTATCTGGCCGCATAGGGTATCTGGCCCATAGGCTCCTTGCCACGTCTTCATGCCATGTGCAAATTTTTGCATTGATTGCCTTTGATTTGCTTTCAGATTTAAAGCCGCTTTTTGGGGCAGGATTCCAAGAGTTTAGCCTTGAATAGTCAGATCGCTTTGATAACCGAAGAGTCGGTTACACTACACATGGATCGATGTGTCGGTCTATGGGCTCCGCCTATAAATAGCAGCATATGTGAAAAAAAGACTTTTTTACTTTCTACTCTTGCCCTAAGATGTTGTTCTTGTCTTCGTCTTCCTTCTCTGATCATCAGCAATGGCTCCAAATTCCTCTAAGGTTGTGGCGAAGGCTGCGGCGAAGGGTAAGGGCGTGGCCTCGACGTCGGCTGCGGCACCCAAAGCTCATTCCGACGTTCATCCTGCCGTTAAGGGTAAGGATTTAGGAAAGTCATATGCTTCGAAATCCAAACAAAGTCGTCTCTGTTGCATGCTTTATGCACAAGCCTTTAATGCAAACTGTTCAAATTGTATGGGCCACATACATGTCCCATAACCGAGCCGCATGGGGGTATACCCCATGTCCGAGACGCGTGGGATATATCCCATGTCGGAGCCGCATGGGTGTTTTCCAACGGTCACTTAGACGCTTTACGAACTGGACCGCATAATGTCCCTTCGAACAGAGCCGTATGAGTCCCTCTCAACCAGGACCGTATAAGCCCCTTTTTTGGACTGTACCGCATAAGGCCCTGACCATCTTTTAACTTTGTTTCTTTTTATCTTTGATTATTGCAGAAATCCTGTCGAAGGCTGAGATTATTGTGAAGGATGAACTGCTGCCCCTTTTCAAACAAGAGTCATCGCTTGTTAAGGAGGAGGTAATACCAAAAACGGAGAAACATAAAAGAGAGCTGGCGCCCATTGCTGTAAAAGAGGAGCTCCAGTCTGACGGCGGTAGTACTGGGAGTTCTGACCTTCCTACTTCGTACGAGGATTTTGCTCAAGTACATCCTTCATATACAAAATGGTTGAGGGATTGGTATATGCGTCCCCGCAACTAGGATTTGTGGGCTCTTCACAAACGTCCGTCTTTTGTCTTGGTATTTCTGTCTGTCTTTTGCTTCTTTTGGACATCAATGTAATCTTTTTCTTTTTTGTCTGAATGAAATGATAGAGAACTTTTCTGGCTTGCTCATGAGATGTAGTCATGTGATTGTAACCGATTTCGAATGACCGGAATACATTTGTAGTTGCCCCAATGAGAGACTTTTTGTGGACCTATTATCCTTGGCGTACCCTAGTTCTGGACAGATTATAAGTTGGGAGAGAACCAATATATTTACTCAGAGGTAATGAAGATGGGAAATATAAGGGTTTCTTCGATGGAGCCTTCCTACTCAGAGGTAATGAGGACGTGGCAGGAGTGGACTCAGAGGGGGATTTGTGGTCAACAGAGGACATTTGTAGACCAATTATCCTTAGCGTACTCCGGTTTTGGGTACGAATAATAAATCGAAAGGGAACCAGCATACTTACTCAGAGGTAATGAGGACATGGCAAGCATGAGGGTTTCTTCGACGGAGCCTTCCTACTCAGAGGTAATGAGGACGTGGTAGGAGTGGGCTCCATGAAGGGGTACATAGAACGACTCAGAGGTAATGAGGACATGGAAGTTCTATGTAGAGGGGTGATTTGTTTTTGGCTGAAGTGAGATGACTCAGAGGTAACATCGACGTTGTCGTTTTGGGAATTTTGTGGATCTGTTACCCTTTTTGTGTACTGAGAGTGTGGGTAGTGGATCATGAGTGTGGAGCTCTTTCAGAAGAATAAGTTCAGAGGTATGGTCATACTTAACTTACTACCTAAAAGAGTGACCAGAATGTAAGTTCAGAGGGACCTGCGGGTACATAACTCAGCAATCTGGGATATTTAGAGGAAAACGTGAGTTCAGGGGTACCAGAGGGTACATAACTCAATAATCTGGGATATATGGGGGAATATATGAGTTCAGCGGTACCGGCGGGTACATAACTCAATAATCTGGGATTTGGGGAATATGAGTTCAGCGGTACCGGGACATACATAACCTAATAATCTGGGATTTGGAGAATGTGAGTTCAGCGGTACCGGAGGGTACATAACTCACTCTGAAATTTGGAGAACGTGGTTTAGATATAATATTTCTTCAGGAACTTACCTTTGATGGGCAACATGAGCAAGTCTCCATTTTGTTTTGCGAGGTGGTAAGCACCGTTAGAAAATACAGCCTCAATGATAAATGGACCTTCCCACTTTGGCTGGAATTTGTCGGCGGTTTTGTGAGTCATAACCATCGGCCTCCGAACTGCCAGAACGAGATCGCCCACTTGGAATATTCTAATTTTAACCTTCTTGTTGAAGGCTCCGTAGATGCGTGCTTGGTATAGCTCGATTCGTTATTGAGCCAATATACGCTTTTCATCTAAGGCCTCCAACACTTGTAGCCGGCGACGGTAGTTATTGTCCGTTTTAATTGTTAAGTGAGAGCGACGCAGAGCAAGGGTATTTGAGTCTCCAATGGGAGAATTACCTCACTCCCATACACCAGGGAATGGTGTGTTCCCAGTGGTCGTTCGGACTGTAGTACGGTACGCCCATAAGCATTCACCAAGCTTCTCGTTCCAGTCGTATTTGTTGGATGATACAAACCTTTTGAGCAACTTGATGATGGTTTTGTTGAATGCTTCTGCCAACCCATTCGCTGCTGGATTGTACGGTATTGAAGCAATATTCTGGATTCGATGCTTATCGCAGAATCGATAGAAGGTATGGCTTGCAAACTGTGGACCATTATCGTGGATGATCCTTCGGGGCAGCCCAAAGTGATAGATTACGTAATGCTTTAGGAAGCTGATCACGTTTGAAGTCTTCACTTCTGCAAGCGGAACAGCTTCTGTCCATTTGGAGAAGTAATCTGTGATGGCAAGTATGAAGCGATGTTCTCGGGACGAAGATGGAGTGATTGGACCGATGAAGTCCATTCCCCATGCTTCAAATGGCCAGGACACCACTGTCGGATGTAGAAACTCGGATGGCTGGTGGATGAAATCTGCGTGGACTTGACAGGCTTTGCACTTTTTGTATAGTCTATCGCATCTGCTACCATCGTGCGCTAGTAGTAGCCCATTCGGCGAAGACGGTCTTAAAATTTTGGGCTAGGCTGATGGGCCCCGTAGACACCATCATGAGCTTCGCGTACGGCTTCTTTGGCTTCTGTGTTTGATAGACATCGAAGCAATAATCCAACGTAGGATCGGCGATACAGCATTTTCGTCTCTGTATCGTAGAAGAATCTTAGAGAACGCCTTCTGATAAAGGTGGCTTCCTTTGGGTTCTCGGGCAGGATGTCGTAGACTACGAAGTCTATGAATGGTTGTCTCCAGTCTGGTACTTCATCGATCGTCTGAGCGGAATAACTTGCCACAAATTGAACGTTGTTCTTGGGATAAACTAGTTCATAGCCTATCACGTCCACCAAATGATGAATATGGTTCGGCACTGCTAGGGAAGCAGCAAGGCCTGCTAGGGCATCGGCCTCGATATTTTAGAGTCTGGGACGTGTTCGATGAAGAACCCTTCAAATGATAAGATGATGTTTATCGCTATTTGGTGATAGGAGATCATATCTTCATGGCGGACTTCTTATGAACCCCGGATCTGATTGACGATTAACTGTGAATCGCCGTATGCTTCAAGATATTCTACCCCCAGCTCTCTTGCAAGTTGGAGGCCAATGACTAAAGCATTGTAATCGGCCACATTGTTAGAGTAGGGTTCCGTATGGGAGTAAGCGCGATTGATCACTAGTCCGGAAGGAGAAACCAGCACCACCCCGAATCCGACGACGATGTTGTCCTTGGGTCCGGTCCTTGAAGCACCGTCGAAGAACATTCGCCATATATCATCGTGAGAGGTCGCATGCGAGTCAGCGATCTCATCTGGGATTTCTTCGTATATTCTGGCCGACTCCGAGCCTGGGTGGGCTGCTAAAAAGTCTGCCAGAGCTTGACCTTTAACAGCCTTTTGCGGGACGAAGATCATATGGTAGGGGGACAGTAATATTGCCCATGTTGCTAGGCGAGAGCTGAGTGCCCCTGGTTTAGTCATGAGGACCCTGAGGGGGTTGACTCGTGATATCATATGTATGATTTGCCCCGTGACATAGTATCGCGTCTTTTGAATGGCGAACACCAGGGCGAGGCATTCCTTCTCCACGGTGGTATATCGGTGCCCTGGCCCGAACATCATTTGGCTGAGGTAATATATAGCTTGCTCATGGCCTGCATCGTTGTTTTGTGCTAGCAGAGCGCCGAAGGAAGCTCCATTGCTTACATAGAGCAGGAATGGTTTTCCAGCAACCGGGACCACCAGGACTGGAGGGTTCGACAAATATTCTTTGATGCTGTCGAAGACATGCTGGCATTCTTATCCCATACGAATGAGATGCCCTTCTTCATGAGATGGGTGAATGGCTGACATCGCCCGGAGTGGTTGGAAATGAACCTCCTGATGTAAGCTAACCTCCCTTGAAGGCCTCGGAGTTCTCGAAGATTTATCGGGAACTCATTTCCATGATTGCCTTCGTCTTCTCAGGGTCTACGTGGATACCCTGGGAGGTGATGATGAAACCCAAGAATTTCCCGCTGGATACGTCCAAGAAGGATTTCATGGGGTTCATTTTCAAATTATGCGCTCGCATCAGGTCGAACACTGTCCTTAGATCATGCAGATGATCTTCCTTAGAGCGACTTTTGACGGCAATGTCGTCAACATAGCATGCCACTGTTTTGCGTAAGTGGTCTCTAAAGATGATGCTCATAGCTCTCTGATAAGTGGTGACAGCGTTCTTTAAACCGAAAGGCATGACTGTGTAGCAGAATGTGCCTATTGGTGTTCGAAATGACGTATGCTTTTCGCCGTCGGGGGACATCTTGATTTGGTTGTACCCCGAGAAGCCATCCATGAACAACATACATTCGAAGCCGCAGGTGTTGTCAATCATGATGTCTGTGATAGGGAGGGGGAACTCATTTTAGGACACGCCTCGTTCAGATTACGGAAGTCGATGCAGATTTGAATCTTCCCATTCTTCTTGAGGACCGGTACTATGCTGGCGACCCAGTCTGGATGTTGTTCCTCACGAATGAAGCCGCTGGCAATCAGTTGTTGACTTCGGCTTCGATTGCATCCATGATGCCTTGGCGGAAGCATCGTTGCTGTTGTTTGACTAGCTTCGCATCTGGCCGAATGTTGAGCTTGTGAAGAGCAACATCGGGGTTTAGCCCTGGCATGTCTTCATAGCACCAAGCGAACACATCAATATATTTATTGACAAGTCCCAGTAGCGATTTTCGCTCTTCGTTTGTCAGGCTTTTACTAACGAAGATTGGTTTTGGAGAAGAGTTGCTGCCGAGATCCACTTGTATGACCTCATCTTCAGTAGGAGGCTCTTTTTGTTCAACCCGCTTCTCCCATTGCGCATCCAGCTGTTCGGCCCACGGCTCTAATTCGAGGAGTTTGGAAAAGTCTTCACTTTCTTCGTAAGCATCGACGAATGCCATTTTGACAGACAGAACTTGCCTGAATACATCCCCGATGCTGATATCCAAATCAGAAGTTGGTGATCCGGTTGAGTGTGAATGCCAGTCACATTCCTCATCCGAGTTTTTAGGAGTCGTTACAGGCATAACATATCCAGTCCACATCTGGTCTTGTTGTAGTAGTCCTGTAGTTTGCCAGCCGGGACCGGCGATTTTAAAGGTAATCGTCGACCAGTGCCGTAGTTCAAACCTGGTGTAGTCTCCAGATTGTACCCCTTTTTTGCATAAGGTATTTGGATTGGAGGCTATATAGATAGAGAGGCAGTCTCCCGGGGTCCGATTCGAGATCGACTTCTTCTATGGTGAAGGGCTGTGGATCATTCTTCCGACCGAAGACGATTGGATGGTCCTCTCCCTCGATTATGCTGTAAGCATCTTCCACGGGAGTGAGTTGATTTGCGGTGTAAACATTTATCACCTGTGTGTGTAGGTGAGTGCCTATACCGTGTTCCATAGCTTACATTGTACAAAGCTTATTAAGCTCGATGTAGTTCAAAGATAGCCCTTTATTGATGAAGTAAGGTATCTTTTCTAACGGGATTACATTATTTGCGGATGGAACATCAGCGTGAGCAGCCACGTATTTTGCCAGTTATGTTTCTTCTTCAGCCACCCCCTGTATAAATGAAGACTGAGAGGAGGACTTGGGCAACTTGATCATCAGGGGTTCCGCTGGTGGAGCAGAACATAGAATCGTTGGCAAACTAGCGACCCCCAGTTTGGTACTCGCTGTTGGGCTGGGAGTGGTTGGCTTATTAGAAGCCCCAGACTTTGCATCGGGCAGACGATTCTTTTTGGAAAGACGTATCGTCATTGGCTTGTTAGAGGGATTGAGCTTCTCCGTTTCTGGTTTGCCGACTCTAGGCAGTCTGATTGTCAGTGGCTCCGTTGTGGGTCTTGGCGCTTGGTCGGACCTTGGCAGCCGGATTATCATTTGCCCTTCTGGTGCCGAGAAGCTGATTACGTCCTTACGCAGAGCGGCCGTAAGGGGTACGGACTTGCCAGGTTTGTGAGCTTGTAGGTGGATCATCGTAGGTTCTTCTGATCCTGTGGCCATCTCAGTTTGAGCTTGCACCTCTCCTTCACCAAGGTGCCTCTTCAACTTTTCGTATAAGCAGAAGTCTGAGTAGTAGGACTCGACCCCTTTGAAGGGATCGATGTCGACAAATTCTGTCCTCACGAAGCCGTGTTTGTCGACATACTTGAAGCACTAGTGTAGCATGGAAGGCACGATCATGTAATCGTGTATCCAAGGGTGCCCCATGAGGATATTGTATGAAGTGTCTGCTTCTATGACGTAACAGGTCACTTCTGACTGAAGATCGCCAATTTGGCACTTCAAGCGAATCTTTCCAATCGGGTAGCTCATGCCCGAATTGAAACCGCTGATGGCGGTGATTGTTGGCGTCAGGCAATGCATAGAGATGCGGAGATGATGTAACAGACCCTTCAGGATGAAGCTTACGGAAGAACCATGATCAATGTGCATCCGATCTACCTTTACATCACCGATGTATCCAGTGTAGTATAACGGACGATCGTACAGATTGGTTTTGATGAGCATATCCTGCAGCGTAAAGACAATGTTGGGCATCGCTCTTATGCAAGTGTTGTCTTGGAGATTTGCAGGTGGGCTCTCTCCCGTGAGGTTAACCTGAGCTAGATATGCGTCGGCATTCTGGAGTGCATCGCTCAAAGCCGCACAAACATCTTTGGAGAGCCTCAAGACCTCGTATAATGATAATTTGGTCGGTGTGTTGGCCAATTGTGCCAAGATGTCAAAGTTGTATGGCCTCTCTAGCCCATGAGATGCCTCTTTTCGGAGGGATTTATCAAAGCGAGTCTCCTTCGGCCTAGGCTTGTCGGTCATTGGAGGTTGAGAAGGTCCCGGAACGTCAGCAGTAGCTGGCTGATGTTCTTCAGTCGAGTTATCTGACATAGGTTGGAATTGAGCACCAAAGCGAGTGACGACAGCTGTGGCTTCTTCGACATCTGCCAAAATTGTATGGCAGGATCTGACCTTTCTACTCTCCTTCTTGCCAATAGGGAGTAGGGCGGACTGAGTCACTTCAGGTACCATGTCCGGATGGACCTACATGACCTCCCCTCGTGACGTGGTGAGGGGTACCAGACCAGTAGCCTGATCTCGAGGAGGTGGAAGATTAGCAATCTCTATTGTCGCCCGAGGGATTGGTACCATGCCATTTTGAGTCTCCGTTGGAGGGAAGCTGCCGAATTGTACTAATACTATATTGGCTGCCACGGTCACCTCTTCGAAATCAATGGCCAGAGCCTTCGAATCGATGAGATATTGGATGTATCGCTTCAGTTGGTAGCAGTCGTGTGTAGCATGGTGGACGTAGCGGTGGTAATGGCAGTACTTTGGGCTCGCCATTTCTGTCGGCCGAGGTTCCCGTCTTGGTGGAGGTAGCTGAATTCTATCTTCTTGTCTGAGCATGTCCAAGATGGGCTTGACATGGCCGTCTTCGAAGGAGTAGGTCATTTGCGGCCATTACTTGTCTACCGATTTTGACTCAGGTTTCTGGGCTGTGTCGGCCACCATAGCCTGCTTGCCCTTGTTGTCCCGACTGTTGGAGGAGTTACCACCATTGTTGTTATTGGTATTAGGGCGCTTGCCCTTGTTCTCTCCCTTCGAGATGTGCAATCCCAGTTGGTGAGCCTTCTTCAGTCTGTCTTCGGCGCTAGTGGCACTGATGATGAACGTCTTCCAGTCCTTAAATTAACTTTCACCCATCCAGAGGCTGATTGTTAGGAGCAGTCTATTTTGGCAAATTTCAATCAAGAAGGAATCCGGATTACCCGACGGCAACTTCATTGTGGTTTGGAAAAATCGCTCAATATAGTTCCTTGTCAGCTCTTTCTCCACTTGAACGACGTCAAAGAGGATGGACATTGTGACGTCCTGTCTTACTTTGTAGAATCTCTCCAAGAACATGCGCTTGAAGCTGGCGAAGGAGTGGATGCAGTTGTCTGGCAGGTTACGGTACCAGTCGAAGGCGACCCCTTCCAATGCCCCGATGAATAATCGTGTAAGGATGGCATCGTCATGGACAGGTAGTCGGTGGTGACCTCGAAGTAAGTGATGTACCGACTTGCGGAGGTCTTGCCATCATAGGGATTGATGTGGAATGGTTTATATTTTGGTGGGAAGGGAACATCTCTCCACGCAGCGGGATACGGTTGTCGTATCCTGAGGTCCTGGGAATTTTTTCAGGCATGGAACATGGCCCGGAGATCCTGGACCTCTCTTCTTGCCTCCCTGGCCTCGTCTGCAGTGGTAGGAGCCGATATTTCTGGAGGACTATCGCCCGGGTTTGGTGGAGCTGAGTTCGAGTCCGCATTGACCGTGGGACCCAAGCTTGTTTGGCCAGGCGTTCTTCCTTGCAAAGTTGGAAGTGCTGTTTTAATCTCGTCCACAGATCTGACCAAAGCATGTAGTATGGCCTCCAGGGTGTCGATGCGTTGGCGATCACTGGAACCTTCTTAGTTGCTGTCTGTCATGAACACCGTCCTCACATGAGGAGAGATGGAAGGAACGATTGAGGACGTGCCCTCTGAGTCATACCCTTGTACAGAGAAGTCGTCAGGATATGTGGAAATGTTTTCCTCTGGTTCAGACTCAGAAGAAGTGGTACCCCCAACTTCAGAGTTTGCCTCGTCTTGGGAATTGTGGACGTCTTCGGGGATGTCGGGATCTGCCGCATCTGTTTGGTGAACCATTCCCCCCGGACTATCTTCTTGGAACACCAGGTTATCGTGGATATTTAGAGGAATGCTACCCCCGGCTCCCGTACCTCCTATAGATATGGACGAATCTCTTAGTGTGGCAGATTTTGTCTTTGAGCGGGTACCTTGGTAAACTCTTCTTGCAACGGTGGTAGACAGCCGTTTAGAAGAAATTTTTTTGGTTACACCGGTTGAAATTTTTGGGCTGAAGACATTTGTCTTCTTCCCTCTCCCATCGGCGGAGATTTTCTGAGTAGAGTTGCAGGAGACAACGGGAGGCGCCTCATCCCCTGAGCTCGGCTGTTATAATCTTTGGAAGACGGACTGCCGGTCTTCTCGTACTGTCGCGTTGTTGCAACAGCAGTTGACAATGACTTGGATGCAGTGACGTCCGTGGGAGGACTCTTTGCACACCGAGGCCTCTTCTCTTTCCTTGCGCTTGTGGAAGATAACCTCACGCAAGTCAGATGGGTCTGGAACGACCATGTTTGCTCCCTAGGTTTTGGAGGACTTTTGGGAACCACTATGTCCGTTTGCCTCTGGGGGCTGGACTCGAGTGGTTCTGTACAACTTCCTATCAGAGGCTCGCATATCAGTATGTGGAGCGCTCGGTTGGTCAGAGGTCGGGACAGCGGACTGAGCTCACCAAGCTCGTGCTGCCCTAGACTTCTTCACTCTAGTACATGAGGGCACATAGTAGGAAGAGTCTATGTGGTGCTGTAGAGAGTCAGACATATTTTCTCGGGAGCATGAGAGATCAGGACCATAGGAGAGGCGATCGAAGACTGAGCCTGAGCCCCGTGGGGCAGACAGCATGCGGCTGGAATCAATAGTCTTCATGCGGCTGGCAATCGTAGCCGCATGGGCTTTCTTCATGCGGCTGAAAGTCTCGGCCGCATAAGTCTTCTCAATGGGGCTGGAAATCTTGGCCGCATGGGTATTCTGCATCCGGCTGGCAGTTTCGGCCGTATGGACATCATGTATGCGGCTGGCAATCTTGGCCGCATGAATATTCAGCCTACGGCTAGTAACTTTGTTCGGCTTCTTCCTGGAGCACATAGAATCACTCTTTGCCCCTGCAAGTCAAGCATCATAGTGCTTTCCTCTTCGGACTTGGGGACAGCAGAGTCCTCTATGGCTTGAAGTGGAGCCGCATGAGAGTTGCCTTCGCCGTCTTGGGCAGCAGAGAGTACTCCGTCCAGAGCTTGGGGAGGAGCAAATGATTTTGGCCTCCACTCCTTGCGAGCTTTCTTTGTGCGGGTTCGCTTTTGGACCGGGCCAGCGCTCCCGTCGGAGAGCATTTCTTGAAACGCCTGTTGGTCGAAGCGTACGACCATCTTCTGTTGTGTGAAACCAAGTTTGACTGCATCCGATTACTTTACCAACTTCTCAGCCGTGAAAAAGTTTGTCCCCAGCAGAGTCGCCATCGTGTTTGCCATTGATTGTGAAAGTACAGAACAATTTATAAAGGAGGACTGAACTTAGACTCATAATATAAACTCGCTCATAAAAAGAAAGCCTAGGGACGAAAACCTAGGTACAGCAATCTAAGTACAATTGTTTATTTTTGATTCTGGGGGGTTACGATAGAGGTTCGGGAAAGCGATGGCAGCTCTTCCTTACTCCTTGGACGATCGGACGTAGCCTTGGCTCTGACGAAGAAATGCTCTCCTTTTTTCTCTCTGTATATGCTCCTCTGCGTATCTCTCTCTGTATGCGTCTGTCTCCCCGTCCATTTGTAAGAGAATAGCACCTTGCTATTTATAGGAGTGGGGGGTGATCATTAGGGTTTGCAATGATTACCTATTTTGAAAAGTTGGCGGCTTAAGAGTTATCAATCTGGACCGTTCATCTTGAATATAATAAATTTGAGCAATTAATGTGATTGCATCAAACCTCTGTGGACAATAAATGTTGATTGCCATGAATATTTATAAACCTCCAATATTTTCTAACTATTTTAGAGCTTTAAAAATTATTTTTTTTCTAAATTATTTGGACTTAAAGTGGTAATTAATATGTATGTATGTAATTATAAATATATATATATAAATATTATAGGTATGATTGTGTGCTTGATATTTTTATTACTACTAATTATAGCCTACTTTGGTTACATAATATTTTATACTTAATTACGAATTATAGAAATTTTCTTGTGATTATATACATATATGTATTTATATATATATATATATATATATATATATATATATATATATATATATATATATATATATTTTATATATATACATATACATATATGTATATGTATATATACATATATGTATATATATTAAAAAAAAATATATATATATATATATAGATATATAGTTATTGCAAAAAAAAATAAGAGAGTGGCCGGCCCCGCACCCCAACAAAGGGGGCGGCTAGGCCGTGATGGATGCCTAAGTTGCATTAGGCCTGATTAGTAAAAAAAATAAATGAAGTCAACGCCCACCCACCTAAGTGGGTGTGCCCCCCCTTCCCTTTACGTGCTGCACTAGCAGCAAACAACGTGAACCAGTGGGTTCACAACACAAGTTCCTATTAGTAATGATATTAGTAATAGGATTTTTCATCCAAGTTGTTGTAAATACAACTTTTTCCACAAACCCCAAAACCCTAAACTTCCAAAACGAAAGTAGAGGCTGATCATAACCCCTTCGCATAGGAGTTCGTTTCACCATCGACGGAGTTATGTGCACGACGAACGGAGCATCGAAAGTCAGTCCTTCGTCATCCACGGAGCAGTTTTCCCACTCATGGTACCCTACTTTCCGATGACATAACTTTTTAGTCATAGCACCGATTTTCGATCCGTAAAAATTTCTGGAAAGTAGACTTGACCCTCTTCGAGATCCTCCAGATGGATTTCAAAATAACTCATCGACTTGCTCAAAAAATCGAGACGAAGTTGAAGAAAAACATGTTTTCTGTAATACTAAAAATTATTTTAAAACGACAACCTGTCGGCCAATTTTCGTGCTGTACGGTAAAGTAATGTAGGAACTAATTGAAAACAGAAAAAGACAATGTAACCAAGATCGCAACGCATCTTCTGGATCGTCGTTTCGATTAGCGTGTAAAAAGTAGATTGATGTTGAAGTTGAGGAAAAACCTGTGTTTAATTATATTAATTTTCTGAATTTTCACCGATACGACGTACGCCCCGACGAACAGGGGGACATGGTCACGCGTTATACGCATCGAAAGGCGTGTATGGACGTTACCGACGTGTGGAAATTGACGGAACTCAGTTTCGTCGTGTGTGCGCGACGAAATCAACGCGTATCCGTCGAAATACCCCCGTATCGGCATTTTACAAACTTGCCCATAACTTCGGGTATAGTCGTCGATTCGATACGAAACTTGCGTCAATAGGTCCGGATCGAAATTCTGGTCCTACATGCCAAGTTTGGTTCGATTCTGAGAAGGTCGAATCGGAACCCAATTTTGGCGGGTCCGCGACCCACTCAAACGGGCGATTTTGTACACGGCTCCTCGGAATCCAAAACTGGACATACCGTTGAGTTCCTCTCTTCAAATTGAAACCATAGACATGTAGTTTGACGACTTTAGAGACCATAGACTTTGGCACGCATTTCGGTGCAAAGCGGGTCCAACGGCAGACATCGTTTTGACCTGTAATTATGATTTTGCCCCTGTTCCATAATTTGACTTTTGGACAGGCGTTTCCTATGTATATCTTCTTCACCGAGATCATTTTTGATGTTTTTTCAGCGTTTGGAGTCATCTGTGATTTGTGAGTTTGGTGCTGACACTTGCTACTCTTGGACTTGCCCCTTTGCACCATCAGGCAAGATACCTTGCCACCTTACTCTGTGATTATTATATTCTTATTTTTAGTTGTTATTTTCAGCATTTGTTTCGTGATATTTAAACTGTGCGTCCAAGTCATACTTGGGTACAAGCGACTCTATCGGTCGTTTTTTTTTCTTTATTTATTCTCTTGCATTGACTTAGTTTATTGACCACCCACTGATGTTGAGGTATTAGTATATCTTATATGGCCTTGTCACTTGTTGTATCACGTGATGTGTGTCACATATAGGACACGTTTTTGCGTAGTTTGCTGGCCACCGATGCGTATGGAGCGTGCGACGGATAGGAGTAACTGTCAATAGTATTGCATGATTAGAAGACTTGGCGGTTATTAGAGGTTCATATCAGTCATGGAGATGATGATACTAGGCATTGGGTGGGAAGAACAATACCTGACGTATGGGCTTCTTTACACTTCAATGATTACTTTTGCGCTCCACCGGAGACGCAGGCTCCAAGTGCCCTCTAACGTTTCCCAGTGCGTTATGGACGTAGCCCTCCACATGGTGCCCTCTGACGTTTCCCAAGCATTATGGACGTAGGCCCCTGGTACCCTCTATGGGAACTATGCCGATCCTATTTTAAGCCAGGATTCATGCGTCGAAGGATTGAATCTCAACTGCATATTCATAGTAGAATGGTCAGGAACCCGGTTGTATGCATACCTTTCTCTCTTATTATATTATCACAGTTTATATGGCATGGTATTTTCTTGTATCTTGCTATGTCCCATGAGGACATGGTTATCTCTCCAGGTTTAGACGATTTTCCACAGTAGTACGGAGCGACATTGGAGATATCTTATATTGATGACGAGGCAGTGCCTTATGATCCCTAGTCTATTACTTATCTGAGACAGTTGTAGACATTATTTTACATCTCTTTTCTTTCTATTTTGTGGAGGTCGAACTCCGATCTTGTGAGACTATTTTTCATAGCTGTTTGGAGTGAGTATGTTCACCCGGCTATCTTTTGATACTCTTATTTATTTATTTGGACTTTATTATCTTCTGTGTTGAGCTGTGATGAGATTAGATATGTTATTCTGGCCTGTGATTAGTTATTTACAGCTTATGTGTGTCACCCTCATTTTTTCGTATTTCCTGTATTTCGTATTTATACTCGTATCTGAATTTTTTGCATGTATTTTTATTTTTCTCAACTTGTGGAATTTCGGTATTTCTCGTATTTTGGGTTTTGACATGGCTCGGTTTTAATTGGTTTGGGTTGGTTTGGTTTGGTTTAATGTGTATTGGAACACCTTAGCCTATGCTCCTCCCTCAACTCACCATATCCCACCCTCATTAAAAACTCTACCAACACTCTCTCTCTTCATTACTTCCTCCATTAATTTCTTCTTCTTCCTCCACCCAACTCTCCCCACCCATAGGCAAGTGCAACTTGCTTCTACAAGAGAGCCCATTTTATTGTTCCATTAGCTTCTTCTCATGTTTCTAAGACACATTAGAACTTGTCATTTTCTATTTTAAGGCTTTAAATCTTGTAGATCTAGAAATTAGTTATTTTTGGATTTGGTGGTTTTGATCTATCAAACTTCTTTGTTTTCAAGTTTTGATGGTTCCATGTGGTGGAAAATTTTCTTCTATCCAATTTTAACCTTTGAAAAGTTAGATTTGGACTTGTTTTGACCAAGTTATGAACTTTGAAGCTTTGGGTTTAACCATGGAGTTCTTGCTGGTTTGGAGAAGACAGTGAGCAGTGTGCCGAGCTTTTTAGCTTACGCCACTGAGCTGCGCGCGCTCTTTAGCGCAGCGTACGCAGACTTGGGTACGCTTCCAGTTGGAAGCGTGTCTCTTGCGTACGCAGACTTGGGTACGCTTCCTGTTGGAAGCGTGTCTTGAGCGTACGCTGACTTGAGCGTGCCCTGGCCTGAGCGTACGCAGACTTGAGCGTGCCCTGGCCCGAGCGTACGCAGACTTGAGCGTGCCCTGGCCTGAGCGTACGCAGACTTGAGCGTGCCCTGGCCTGAGCGTACGCAGACTTGAGCGTGCCCTGGCCTGAGCGTACGCAGACTTGAGCGTGCCCTGGCCTGAGCGTACGCAGACTTGAGCGTGCCCTGGCCTGAGCGTACGCTGTCTTGAGCGTACGCATGCCTCTTGCGTACGCTATCTCGAGCGTATGCATGCCCCTTACGTACGCTGTCTTGAGCGTACGCATGCCCCTTGCGTACGCTGTCTTGAGCGTATGCTACCCCTTGCTCCCCCCCTTGGGTGCCTTGTGTCCCCATATTCCCCTTTTATGAATTTGCAGCCATTTTATATCCTTACGCCTTTGATGTAAACTTGACATGAACCCGATATGATCATGACAGTATTTATGAATGTTAATCGGAACAAGGCTTACTGATGGAATTGCATGATTAGTGACCCGCCGTGGTACACTCTTGACAAGTAATTTGATATGATAATTCTTGATGGTGACCCGTCGTGGTGCACCCTTGACAAGTAATCTTGACACAATAACCTTGATACGCTGTTACGACGGCTAACTTGACATGTTAAGTGAATTCTTGACACCGTGGGTGTTTGTATTGAATGTGCTTGTGTAAGCAACCAGTCTTGTCTCGCATCATATCTTGGACATGTATCCCTGGTTACCACGGTCAGGGATTCATACCGAATCTGACTAGGTTAATGACTAGATTAATCAAGTAGAGCATATAGAGAGGTATTCCGGCTACAAGCAATCCCGTTATCTGGGCGCCTTCCTTGATGGACTTGTAGCCTGCCGACGAGTAGGGCACATTTCCAGCTCATTGTTATGTGGGGCACTACATGAAACGATTATTATACACACTGTCATGTGTTGCATCCAAGTCACCTAGCAAGGCATGATAACTCTAAGCTCGAACCTTGCATCTGGATAACCTGGATAGTCTGCATGGCTTGTGGCCGTAGGCGTACCTCATTGCATCTTGCTAGTAACTAAGCTTGTGATAACCCTAGTTAGTTAAGTATCAAGCCGTACTCTTTGCTTGGCCGTGAATGATGGATGGAGTCCTATCTTGTCTAGTCTTGCCTAGATCTAGTGCATGGATATCTCCGGACATGCTTGTTTATGCTTTACTTTATCGATAATTGGTTCGAGGCTAAGTTCTGTTCAGGTGAAGGGTTACAACCCCGGTCCTTGTTTGGTTTACGGGTTGTTACTTGGTTACCGGAATAGTCCTTTAGTTATCTTATCTTTTATCATCATGATCTCTTTAACTCATATCTTATGTTATTTCATCTATGATTTATGTGCTGACATGCTGGTTTTAGTTCTTAAGTGAAGCCTCCTTTGTGGCACTTGCCCTTTCTGGGTCTGACCCAGCTGGTTTTGTATGGCCAGATATTGGAGTAGCTACCGAGGATCTCCCAACCTTCCTGCCAGATGGTGAACACTAGAAGGAATCCCGGCAACGAGTGGGTTTTATTTTGCTCTCCCACTCCCTTGTAAAAATATTCTTTTGAGGCGTTTAGCCGCCGAGGAAGTGTTAGCTCGTTTGCAATTTTATTTACTGTCTGCCTACGGGCTGTAGCATGATTGACAAATCCTAGGGTTGATCATGTATGACTTAAACTCTTGCTAGTCTTCGTATTTTTTATGACTAGCTTCATGATCATCTGAATATATAATGTATGGGATGCCTTACTTTGTATGTCTGATGATCTACCATCTTGTTATATCTACTTGTTGCTTGAGATTGAGACACTAGGCTTGTTATTGACCTTAAGAGACTGATGGCTTGTAGTAAACCCTCATGCATCTAGACAGCCGTGACCGTATTGCGATGTGAGATTCACTTCAATATACGTAGCTGGCTGTGTCTGTCCCCCGCTCTCTAGTATTCTGGTTCTGGGGCGTGACACGGTTTAAGTGGTGGCCCATGCAGGTCTTGTAGATCAAGATGTGTGAGGGTTTTACCGGATAGATGTCTCAATCAGCACTCGCCTTTGATCTTTACTCGTGCCTTCTGATCTTTTAGAGCCCTTGACCTGATCACATGTTTATATCCTCGATCTATCGTGGTCCTTTCTTATTGTTCCCTATGTCATTTCCTTCAGGGGCATCGTTCCTGGTCCTACCGATCAGCGAGGCGGAGCACCTCCAGTGGACCAGCAGCAACCTGGAGACCAAGCCCATCACTCTGGAGTGGCCTCCCGAGTCATGCATTCCGGGGACCCCGAGCCCCCAGTTCAGCCAGTCCAGCCTGCAGAGCCTGACGATGGCACCTTGGTGGGTCTCATCAGGACATTGCTTGCATCTCAAGATCGTCGGGGCAATGCCCTTCACCAGGCAGTACAGGAAGCCATGGGCCGTGTGGGTCATCAAGGGAAAAGTACGGCTAGCAGTTTCAAGCGCCTCAACCCTCCCTTCTTTGATGGGAGTGAAGACGCTATTGCAGCCGATGCGTGGCTCTAGGACATTGAGATTATCTTAGATGCGGCCAAGACTCCAGAAGGAGAGAAGGTAGCTGTGGTACGTCTATAGTTATTGGACCTAGCCCGCACCTGGTGGGCGATGATGGCAGTTGGTTTGGCGATGCCTGTTCCGTGGGCGGTATTCAGTGACAAGTTTTAGATCAAGTACTTCGATGCTGTGGCTCGGCATGACCTACAGACGAAGTTCACCAATCTCAGGCAGATTAGCAGGACGGTCGATAGATATGCGGCCGAGTTTCAAGACTGAGTCGGTTTGCTCCCACTTTGGTGGCAACCGAGTTTGATCGAGCGCAGCGGTACCAGCAGGGACTCCACCTAGAGATCATTCTAGCAGTGGAGCAGTTTGAGCATCAGACCTTTGATGCTATTTTGCGGGCAGCTAAGAGGCATGAGTATACCTCGCAGAGAATTGTAGACAGAACTGGAGGACGGAAGCGGTCCCATGGTCAGATGATCCAGTCTTCAACCCCAGCCCCAGCAGCTAGGGCCTTGACCATTGGGGCTCCGAGGAGGGCAGCATCTGTTACGTCGGTTCAGCATTCGACTCCGACGTATCCTCAGCAGCAGAAGCGGAGGCAGTCTTCCACAATGGGCTGCACTCATTGTGGGAAGCCAGGGCATGTAGTGTCAGAATGTCGTCGAGCACAAGGATTATGTTTGGCTTGTGGGGCACCGGATCACTTGATAGGATCCTGCCCACAGAGAGCCGGTTCATCCTCATCGTCCCAGACTAGTCCCTCAGTGAGGGGACCAGCACCAGTGCAGCAGCAGCAGTATCAGCCTTCGAGGCCATTGCCGCCTCAGGCTCAAGCATTCCAGCAGCAGCGACCGCAACAGTATGCCCAGGTCCAAGTTCAGGTTCAGAACTGCCAGAGAGGTTTCCAGCAGAGGGGACCAGCACCCAGAGGGCACGGTCAAGCGATGGCTTTGATCGTAGAGGAGGAGTTGGCATCAGGTGAGGTGGTGGCAGGTACCATTCTCGTCAACTTTTTTCCTACATCAGTATTATTTGATTCAGGTGCATCACATTCATTTATATCTGTACGATTCGCGACACGGATAGGACTGGAGCCCGAGTTATTATCAGTAAGGCTCAACATACTTACTGGTAACGGACTTGTGGGTATAGATAGGGTATTTTCCTCGTGTCGAATCGTAGTCAGCGGTAGGGAGTTTCCCGCTAGGTTGATAGAGTTCCCGATGGCCGATTATGATGTGGTCCTAGGAATGGATTGGTTGAGGGACCAGTATGCTAGTATAGATTCCCATGTCGGCAAGATTATTTTTAGTGTTCCCGGTGAGCCAGAGTTTTCATTTTCTTAAGGCGGAGTAGAACCTTCTTCCCCAGCATTGCGAATGGCCGTAGCAGCAGAAGTTCAGTTTTCCAGAGTTGTAGAAGAGTTTCCTGACGTATTTCCCGAAGAGCTTCCAGGCATGCCCCCAGAGAGAGAAATAGAGTTCACTATCGACTTGATTCCAGGGACGGCACCAGTGTCAGAGAGAGTCTATAGGATGGCACCATCGAAGTTGGAGGTCCTGTACAAGATGATTGAAGAACTTAGAACCAAGGGATTCATTCGTGCTAGCGGATCACCTTGGGGAGCTCCGATGCTTCTTGTGAAGAAGAAGGATGGTACGTCAAGATTATGTGTTAATTATCGTACCTTGAACTCTGTAACCATTAAGAACAGATATCCTTTACCAAGGATAGATGATTTATTTGATCAGCATAGGGGAGCGACAGTATTCTCGAAGATTGACTTGCGGTCAGGGTACCATCAGATCAGAGTCAGAGAGCAGGACATCCCGAAGACAGCATTCAGATCTAGGTATGGACATTGGGAGTTCCTTGTTATGCCATTTAGAGCGACCAATGCGCCGGCCGTATTCATGGACCTCATGAATCGTATCTTCATGCCCTATTTGGACCAGTTCGTGATAGTGTTCATAGATGACATCTTAGTATATAGCAAGAACGAGGCAGAGCATGAGCAGCATCTTCGTGTAGTTCTTCAGATTCTCAAGGAGCACCAGTTATACGCGAAGTTCAGTAAGTGCGAGTTTTGGTTGGATCGTATCTCATACTTGGGTCATATCATCACCATAGGTGGAGTGGAAGTTGATCCCCAGAAGATAGTGGCTATAGAGACATGGCCAGTACCTAGCACCGTTGCAGAAGTTCAGAGTTTTCTTGGATTGGCCGGCTATTACAGACGTTTTGTGTCAGACTTTGCTCGGATTTTAGCGCCACTGACGCAGTTGACCCGTAATGATGTACAGTTTGCTTGGACAGCAGAGTGTCAGAGTTCATTTGAGAAGTTGAAGCAGAGATTGATGATGGCCCCCATTCTCACTCTTCCCGACGGGACGGAAGGATTTTCAGTTTATTGCGACGCATTCGGCAAGGGATTAGGATGTGTCTTGATGCAGCATGGTAAGGTAGTCGCTTATGTGTCACGTCAACTTCGTGACCATGAGAGGAATTACCCAACCCATGACCTGGAGTTAGCAGCCGTAGTTTTTGCATTAAAACTTTGGAGACATTATTTGTATGGAGATCGGGTGGAGATTTTCGCCGACCACAAGAGTCTGAAGTATGTGTTTATCCAGAAGGATCTTAATATGCGTCAGAGGAGATGGCTAGAGCTGCTTGTGGATTATGACATCAGCTTGCAGTGTCATCCTGGGAAGGCCAACGTGGTAGCAGATGCATTGAGCAAGAGAGCCGGAGTTTATTTTCTAACGGTGCAGCCAGAGTTGTTGGCAGATCTTCAGAAGATGGGTATTGAAGTTGTTCTTCCTTCCAGTGTGGCATTGATGGCCAGTATGCAAGTTCAGTCCAGCATAGTTGAGAGGATCAAGTTAGCTCAGTCCACGGACCCTAAGCTTCAGTGGCTTAGGACAGAATGTGTGGCAGGACAGAGACCAGAATTATGCATTCATGAAGATGGTACACTCCGACATGGGAGGCGTCTTTGTGTACCCAGTGGTGATATCAGACAGAAGATCATGGCAGAAGCCCACGGTTCTCAGTATTCCATTCACCCCGGCGGTACGAAGATGTATCGTGATATTCGACAGCATTTTTGGTGGAATGGCATGAAGAGGGAGATAGCCCGGTTTGTCTCTCGTTGTTTAGTTTGTCAACAAGTTAAGGCCGAACATCAGAGACCAGCTGGACTTCTTCAACCTTTACCGATCCCGAAATGGAAATAGGAGCACATTACCATGGATTTTATAACTGGATTACCTAGATCCCCAGCTGGAAGGGATGCCATTTGGGTTATAGTTGATCGTCTCACGAAGGTAGCTCATTTTCTTCCTTTCAGAATCGGTCAGTCGACGGATCAGCTTGCAGAGATGTACCTCAGGCAGATAGTCAGATTACATGGAGTGCCAGTCAGTATTGTGTCCGACAGAGATTCAAGATTCACCTTGCACTTTTGGCAGAGTCTTCAAGAGAGTTTGGGGACTCGTCTCAAGTTCAGTTCAGCCTACCATCCGCAGATAGATGGTCAGTCAGAACGCACGATCCAGACTCTTGAAGACATGCTGCGGTCATGTACACTCGACTTCGGTGGTTCATGGGAAGATCACCTGCATCTCGTAGAGTTCTCGTACAATAACAGTTTCCAGGCTAGTATCCAGATGGTACCTTTCGAGGCCTTGTACGGCAGGAAGTGCAGATCTCCTTTAGCTTGGGACGATATCGGTGAGAGGCAAATGCTTGGACCAGAGATGGTGACGCGGACTATTGAGATGGTCAGACAAGTCCGAGATCATCTTCGAGTTGCCCAAGATCGCCAGCGTCATTGGGCCGATTCTCATCGGCATCCCCTTGAATTTTCTATCGGCGACCACGTATTGCTTAGGATCTCGCCTACCCGTGGCGTCATTCGATTCGGCATACGGGAAAAGCTCAATCCTAGGTATATAGGGCCGTTTGATATTCTAGAGCGAGTAGGTGATGTATCCTATCGTCTCGCTCTTTTGCCATCATTACGTGAGGTACGTGATGTCTTTCATATATCCCAATTACGACGGTATATCCTGGATCCGAGTCATGTCCTTGATCATTCAGAATTGGTTGTTGGTACCAACCTTTCGTATGAGGAGAGACCCGTATCCATATTGGACCGGAGGAAGAAGATACTCAAGAACAAGACTATCAAGTTAGTCCGTATTGCTTGGGGTCATCACTCTTTGGGTGAGTCAACATGGGAGCGTGAGGATGATATCCGATCATGATATCCCGACCTGTTTGACTCGTAAGGTATAATGTCTTCTTATGCCTTATGCTTAAGTTCCTTGCTTGCATGAATGATTGCTTGATTGACTACTAGTTCTGTATTGTCTGCAATTGATATAGCTTGCTCGACATCTCTAGCCTCTTGATTAAATTCCGAGGACGGAATTCTTTTAAGGTGGGTAGAGTTGCCATCCTCATTTTTCCGTATTTCCCGTATTTCGTATTTATACTCGTATCTGGATTTTTGGCATGTATTTTTATTTTTCTCAACTTGTGGAATTTTGGTATTTCTCGTATTTTGGGTTTTGACATAGCTCGGTTTTAATTGGTTTGGGTTGGTTTAGTTTGGTTTAATGTGTATTGGAACACCTTAGCCTATGCTCCTCCCTCAACTCACCACATCCCACCCTCATTAAAAACTCTACCAACACTCTCTCTCTTCATTACTTCCTTCATTAATTTCTTCTTCTTCTTCCTCCACCTAACTCTCCACACCCATAGGTAAGTGCAACTTGCTTCTACAAGAGAGCCCATTTTATTGTTCTATTAGCTTCTCCTCATGTTTCTAAGATACATTAGAACTTGTCATTTTCTATTTTGAGGCTTTAAATCTTGTAGATCTAGAAATTAGTTATTTTTAGATTTGGTGGTTTTGATCTATCAAACTTCTTTGTTTTTAAGTTTTGATGGTTCCATGTGGTGGAAAATTTTCTTCTATCCAATTTTGACCGTTGAAAAGTTGCATTTGTACTTGTTTTGACCAAGTTATGAACTTTGAAGCTTTGGGTTTAACTATGGAGTTCTTGCTGGTTTGGAGAAGACAGTGAGCAGTGTGCCGAGCTTTTTAGCTTACGCCACTGAGCTGCGCGTGCTCTTTAGCGCAGCGTACACAGACTTGGGTACGCTTCATGTTGGAAGCGTGTCTCTTGCATACGCAGACTTGGGTACGCTTTCTGTTGGAAGCGTGCCTCTTGCGTACGCAGACTTGGATACGCTTCCTGTTGGAAGCGTGTCTTGAGCGTATGCAGACTTGAGCGTGCCCTGGCCTGAGCGTACGCAGACTTGAGCGTGCCCTGGCCTGAGCGTACGCAGACTTGAGCGTGCCCTGGCCTGAGCGTACGCAGACTTGAGCGTGCCCTGGCCTGAGCGTACGCAGACTTGAGCGTGCCCTGGCCTGAACGTACGCAGACTTGAGCGTGCCCTGGCCTGAGCGTACGCAGACTTGAGCGTGCCCTGGCCTGAGCGTACGCGGACTTGAGCATGCCCTGGCCTGAGCATACGCTGTCTAGAGCGTACGCATGCCCCTTGTGTACGCTGTCTTGAGCGTACGCATGCCCCTTGCATACGCTGTCTTGAGCGTACGCATGCCCTTTGCGTACGCTGTCTTGAGCGTACGCATGCCCCTTGCGTACGCTGTCTTGAGCGTACGCATGCCCCTTGCGTACGCTGTCTTGAGCGTACGCTACCCTTTGCTCCCCCTTGGTTGCCTTGTGTCCCCATATTCCCCTTTTATGAATTTGCAGCCATTTTATTTCCTTACGCCTTTGATGTAAACTTGACATGAACCCGATATGATCATGACAGTATTTATGAATGTTAATCGGAACAAGGCTTACTGATGGAATTGCATGATTAGTGACCCACCGTGGTACACTCTTGACAAGTAATTTAACATGATAATTTTTGATGGTGACCCGTCGTGGTGCACCCTTGACAAGTAATCTTGACACGATAACCTTGATACGCTGTTACGACGGCTAACTTGACATGCTAAGTGAATTCTTGACACCGTGGGTGTTTGTATTGAATATGCTTGTGTAAGCAACCAGTCTTGTCTCGCATCATATCTAGGACATGTATTCCTGGTTACCACGGTCAGGGATTCATACCGAATCTGACTAGGTTAATGACTAGATTAATCAAGTAGAGCATATAGAGAGGTATTCCGGCTACAAGCAATCCCGTTATCTGGGCGCCTTCCTTGATGGACTTGTAGCCTGCCGACGAGTAGGGTACATTTCCAGCTCATTGTTATGTGGGGCACTACATGAAACGATTATTATACACACTGTCATGTGTTGCATCCAAGTCACCTAGCAAGGCATGATAACTCTAAGCTTGAACCTTGCATCTGGATAACCTGGATAGTCTGCATGGCTTGTGGCCGTAGGCGTACCTCATTGCATCTTGCTAGTAACTAAGCTTGTGATAACCCTAGTTAGTTAAGTATCAAGCCGTACTCTTTGCTTGGCCGTGAATGATGGATGGAGTCCTATCTTGTCTAATCTTGCCTAGATCTAGTGCATGGATATCTCCGGACATGCTTGTTTATGTTTTACTTTATCGATAATTGGTTCGAGGCTAAGTTCTGTTCAGGTGAAGGGTTACAACCCCGGTCCTTGTTTGGTTTACGGGTTGTAACTTGGTTACCGGAATAGTCCTTTAGTTATCTTATCGTTTATCATCATGATCTCTTTAACTCATGTCTTATGTTATTTCATCTATGATTTATGTGCTGACATGCTGGTTTTAGTTCTTAAGTGAAGCCTCCTTTGTGGGACTTGCTCTTTCTGGGGTCTGACCCAGCTGGTTTTGTATGGCCAGATTTCGGAGTAGCTACCGAGGATCTCCCAACCTTCCTGCCGATGGTGAACACTAGAAGGAATCCCGACAACGAGTGGGTTTTATTTTTGCTCTCCCACTCCCTTGTAAAAATATTCTTTTGAGGCATTTTGTAGCTCCCCTTCCCGAATTTTTTTTAAATATTTTTATTATTATTTATTATCAATATTATCGAGGATATTATTATACAATATTATTTATTATTATGGGTTATATTATTTTGTCAAATAAATATTATTATATGCAGTCATATCTATACGATAGGCCCTAGACTGAAAATAGATTATATAGTAAAAATATGGAATGATAGAGTGTTAAGTCTATATATGATACAGGTGCAAATATGGATCTGAATATATAGGAATATATTCGTAAGTAAATAAGGTATATATATTTGAATATAAAATATATATATATATATATATATATATATATATATATATATATATAGATATATATTCGAGGACATATATGTAATGTGTATATAGATATACGTGAGTATGTAGGTATATGTATATAAATATATATATAATATACATGTGTATATTTGTATTTGTATATAAATATATATTATAAAAATATGTGCATGTATATTTGTACGTATAAATAAATATGTACACACCAAACACTCTGCCCTCCAAATATGACTTGTACCACTGCCTAAAGCAACAAGTGCAAATGGTGGTGGCCTCTGTTATTATTATGATTATATAGAGTAGTAGTGAATTGAATTGAATTGAAACAAATGAATGTTAGAACTGAATTGAATTGAAATTCAATTCAATTCATCTTAATATATATTAGTTGCAAGTAGCAACAATAACATACATGCATGCAATCACACGTCAGCTTAGACCAAGTTGTGGTTGGTTGCCATCAGCTATACAACATGGCCAACCATGTAGAGCCATTTATACAAAAACTATTGATTGAGCAATGAAATAAAAAAACCACATGAGAAGCAACAGCTATAGAATCAAAGCCAGCCAATGGGCCAGCAACCGAGCGCCCATTGTTCCCCAACCCGAGCAAGCAAGCAGCCAACCCCCTGTAAACCAAACCAGCCCAAAATACTGGTGCTTCATTTCCAGCCCGAGAGGCTTATATGCCTATTCGCATATATAGGAACGTAGGAAGATCGACAGAGAGAAAGAGAGGAGCACGAGATTTTCGAAAACCCTAACCACCTAACGCCGCCACCACCCTACATACCTCATGGCGACCCCCTCTGTGGGCGTGCGCCGTCGCGCGACGGCCACCGCCGGCCGGCAAGCGCTCGCACGCGCCTGGGACAGAGACAACACTCAACAGCGAACACCCCAAGGTACCTATGTTTCGATCCCCATATCTTTCACTGTAGTCGATTGTTTTTGAAAATGTAAAATCCTATGAACAGACTACTTAACCCTCTCTCAACCCCTTCTATTACAATCGTTTGGTTTTTCCTAGATAAATCGTATTAATTCCTGAAAGTTCAGGAAAAACCTGTTTGAAAAACAGGGTATATACTGTCCAATCACCCAAGTTTGGCGATCGATCCCGATCGATCCAATGCAATATTTGAAAAACTATTTGAAGACAATTATAGACAACCTGTAGGACTTCACGACCCTTTTTGTGGATTCGAAAATCATCGACTACGCGTCGAGAATTCGAATCCCAAAGTTCCCCAAAAACCTGTTTTAAAAACTAGAAAATTGTCCGATACCACGTCCATCCCGCCATTCCGGGCGACGTGGTCGCGAACCAAAAGCATCGAAAGCTGCGTATCGGCTTCGTGGTCGTGTGGGCTTTGACGGAATTCAAATTGGTCGCGTGTGCGCGACGAATTTGATGCGTATCCGTCGAAATTCACCGTATCGTGTACGTTACAAATTTCTTAATTACTTTGTGCACGTTCGTCAGATCAAGACGAAACTTATGCCATCAGGACCGTATCATTTTTCTGGTCCTGTATGCCAAGTTTGGTCCGATTCTCAGACCGTTGATGAAATTACCGTTTTGCGGGCCCCACGGTCCCACTCAACGAGCAATTTTGTGCACGGCCAGCCGGAATCCAACTCTGGACATACGGTTGGGTTCGTATCGAAAAATTGGATCCGTAGACATATAGTTTGATGACTTTAGAGACCGTTGACTCTGGCACGCTTTTCGGTGCAAAGCGGGTCCAACGGCGGATATCATTTTTGCCCGAAATTATCGTTTTGCCCCTGTATCCAGAATTGGACTTAAGGACAGGCAATCCTAACTAATTTGACTATTCTGAGATCATTGGTATTGTCTATTTCAGCATCCGGGGACTGTTCTACGGGTTTTGACTATTGGGGCACATTGAGTAGTTCAGACTGTCGGTTTCACCAGCAGAGGACCACAGGCGAGTACAGTTTATTGTCTGCATTTCGATATTGATTTCACTATATTTCATTGATTGGCCATTGGTTATGTGATTATTTTCTATTAAAATTGTTGAGTCGAAAATAAGAAGTACCAACGATGTGTGATCTGACCTTAGATAGTGTAGACAGTGATTCATTATTTCTTGTAGACAGTATAGACAGTGATCTATTTATTTCTTGTAGACAGTGTAGACAGTGATTTATTTATTGCAAAGTAGACAGTGTAGATCATGATTTTTACTGTATTTAAATTGTGTAGATCGTGTTTATTATTCTGTAGACAGTGTAGCTTTATACAATGTAGACAGTGTAACTTAGACAGTGTAGACAGTATAACTTAGACAGTGTAGACAGTATAACTTAGACAGTGTAGACAGTGTAACTTTAGACAGTATAGACAGTGCCGCATAATTGTCCCGAGACCGATCACATATCAAAGGTACTTCTAGCAGTTGGGGAAAGTCTGTTGTGTCTATTTATTTACTATTGGTTTTCTGTATTTCCTGTTTATTTTTAAAACTCATAATTGATGTCTAACCTTTGTTTTATAGTCATTTTTTTATTGAAATTGCATTCAGTGAATTGTGCTCGTTCCATTCCTGACTGGAAACCAACATTTTCAGGTTAGCCGTGGATAAACTTAGCTTGGGGACTGACGGGAATACTTACAGACAAAGGCCTAAAGACTAGTTAGATAGTCGAGTTATAGTCATTCAATATTGTACAAGTTTATATTTTCTACAAATGTAAAACTTGTGATCTTTGTAAGTTAAATTAATTTTGGTGAATGAGCATTGTTTGTGATTTTGATCTTCATGGCCGTGACAGCGTTCTACCGCTGACACTGCGACGTAGGCTGGCTTGGACGCGTCTCGTATCCGTTTAAAAAAAAAAAACCGGTGCGGGTCGTGACAAGTTTTTATGGTGGCCCATGCAGGTCGGTCTTCGCAAATCACGCGAACTCGTGATAGTACTTACGTTAGTTGTACTATTGCGAGCCTGCGACTAGAAATGCTCATTCACGAATTAGAAATTAATTTAATTTAAGAGAATGACTAGGACTAGGAGTCCCTCATACAAATTTGTCCATGGGTAGTCTAGGCCATACAATTTAGGATGAGAGTTATTAATTTTGATAGTTTGTCAAATCTCCATAGGTACACTATTACCTCTTGATTGGAAGATATGGTCCAATGTGGATAGATTATTCACTTGGAGAGGCAGAACTTCTTGGAATTGATGATCTCACCTAGATGAATTATTCAATTCCTTCTCGTTGCCTCTTTAGATATCATCCCCACATTTAGTCCAAATTGCCTATTTAGTTCCTATTTACCCCAGGAATTATTATTTCTGATTGGGTTATCCATATGCAAACCTTGAGTTAGTTTCGATTCAAGTTTTTCCTCAAAGGTTTGAATACACATGGAATAGATATTAGAATGTTTGTGTATCTTTTGTCTTCAGTTATTTCCTTCCCGCTCAATCTTTTATTTTAAGGGTTGATAGGGCAAATATTTATGCCATATTTCATAGTCAACTTGTTTGGATCTCTAGAAGCTCAGGGATTTATTTACAGATATAGTACGAGAATGTTAGTTAACTCATAATGGCAGGACAGCAGCGCACTGTCGCCATTTAATTAAATTTTGGAGACTATAGATACCCTGCGGCCAACAGCGCACTGGCGAGACACAACCGCTAGAGGTGAAATTAGTTTAAGAAATTTAGGTGATGGGATATTGCCAAAACTATGGCTAGTGGTCCTCTCTTGATCGTAGATACCCTTGAGCCAATATTGGATAGAGTTAAGAAAGGTTCGATTTTGTATCATGTTGAGTTACAAAACTAAGGGTTTACCACAGCCTGAGTATACGGGCGAGGCGTAATCTTCGGTGAAATGACTTCAAACATGATTACCAGTTTAGGATACCATAGAGGATAGAAAAGTGCCCTGTGTGTCCCATAAGATCCGAAGCCAATATTAGTGGAAGTTTTGTAAGTTGGGTAGCACGTCTCCCGATCTAGCATTTCGTGGTCCTTGTGATCTATTGACGAGGATATTGATTAACGCTAATAGGTTTACCTAGAATATGGAATTTAGAAGACCATAACCCATTGGTTGAACAAGGTCTTATGAATAAGAGGATAGTAGGATGACAGTATCAGCAAGAAACACCTGGTAAGGTTTGATTTTCGCAAAACTCGAACTATTTGTGCATTCTTTCAAAAATCTCGCATACTTGTATTTCGACTATCTTGACCAATATTACTACTACAGCCTAGTTTTGCAAGCTCACTCTGTTCTCGAGCTTGATTCAAGACATATGTTTAGTAGGGACGACTACTGACATATTGTCTAATCAGAATCGAGGTATTACGGTCTGATCAACCGTAGTGCACTCGGTTTGCTCTCTCTTTGATTAATCTACGTGGATTGAGATATCAAGGTATATATGATCTCATCCGCGACTGCTTTGACAATTCCTCTTGAATTATATGTTCGCCTTTGAATCATGAAATTGTATTCAGTAACATCACCCTTGAACCCTTTATTGTTTTTGTCTTTCACTGATTTGGAAAGACAGAAGCTGGTAATTGGTAGAGAGATACCGCGTATCCCCATGGCTATGATAGTTGTATACACAAGTATATCTACAATCGGCCAGCCATGCGATCGAGTTACGCGTTCTCCTCTCGACCCCAAACTATATCGGGACTTTCAAGCCATCTGGAATTAAAAATGATTAGGGTTTTACCCTTAGTCGTAATGCCAACCCAGGAGACTATCTATTCTCAAGGAACAATTCATTGTGTCTCTAAATATTTTCTTGAATATTGCCTTTACTTTCAACCCTTGTGCCTTGACTCAACCGTCCCTCGACCAAAGCCCACAGTTTAGACATGAGATGAATAGACAAGGCTAAGGACAATAATTTACCGTGACTATGGCAGACACTCATCTCGAGATTGGTTTCCAACAAATATTACTCTAGTTATGTAAATTTTATTATTAAGACCTAACTAGTGTTGGAACACCATAGTCACTAGCTTAGCCAATACCATAGCTTAAATACCCTGTCAAATTGTGATATAACAGTTGTCAACAACAATTCATGATCACTGCAGCCCATACTACTAGAACCCTTATGACCATAGTCTGGCAGGTTTGACACAACTAAAGTTTCACGACCCAATTGTCAGAAATCATTTAGATGACGTGTATTAGAGTTAGTTACCCCGTCGATAACCCTTGTATACTACGGACGAGAAGGTCATCCTATTTTATCGACCATGTGTCATGGTACCCACTCGTAATTTTATTTATTGAGGAACGATCCTTGAATTGACTTATATCTACCGTATCCTGTTACGCCGTACCTTATTCTTTATTAACAAGAGTCGGGGTACGATTTCCGGATTTTTGGAATTCTTCTAGTCCCATTATTCCTAAAACCATATCCTAGCTTCTAAGGTAGGTAGACTGTAAGCCTCCTAAAATTTTGGGATATACGAAGATTTTTGATTGATTAGAATAATTTCCATTAGCATGATAATTAGTGCCCCTTGGACTCCCACTTTTCATTTAGATCATTTTGTGTCCCCGGCCGTGTCATTAACATTCGGAGCACGAGACCAGTTGTTACCTTCCAACAAATTTTATATGTAAGATCTAGACGAGTCCACCTTTATCTAGGTATATCATGTCCCACTCAAACCCGTCCCCTTGTACTCTATTTTTATGGTACGACTTTCAGGTAGAAAGGGCTAACTATAACCCTTACCATAATACTGATAAACTTCCCAATTACAATTAGAGACTCAACCTTGACTCAATTCATTCGACCCGACATATGGTCGCGATCTACTCGAAGCCACTACGCACATGTCACTAGTGTGTCACTCAATTGTGTCTTTTCGTGCTATATAAACACAAAAGCCACGGAAGACGCATTTTTGGGCTTTAGGGACCAAGCTAACCAACCAGACTGGCAACTCGCTCAACCCTTGAATAGAAACATATTCTAGGATACCCTAACCTAGTAAAAATGGGTTATCGTTGGGACCTTGTTCAGTCCGTATGGATTGAAATTTAGGATTCATCCAACTAACGATTGGTGTCCAATCGGAGAACCCATTAAGATCAAGTTAAACCATCCATGCATACCACCATAGTTGACTATAAAATCGGACTATTTGAGATAGGTCCTTATACCGATTATGTAGCCTCCATCTCGTAGAATGTGAAGTCATTCGTAACCCTTATCTCGTCTACCTAGGATTCGCGATACGATCTTGTATTGCATTTATATCCCTTGTTTGTGTTTAAGTAGCCACGGGAAAGATCACAATCTTGATTTTCCAAATTTTGTTCTATTTTGGAATCTTGTTTAGAACTTCAAGAACAAAATTTTATTATTGCATGGATTGCAAGCTCTCTAAGAAATGAAGGGCTCTCGATTTGGCAAGTGACTGGACTAGAGTAGCCAATCTAGCAAATAAGTCAATGGTTTACAAACTTCCCTTCGGGTTGTATCATTGGATACTCTCTGCCACTCTAGAAACTCCATATTCGCTATCGATTATTTTTCCTTATCTTCATGTCCTTCCTATTGTAGAGTGACGACTGGTCATGGTTATTGAAAACTACCGATATTCTTAGCTACTTGTACAAATTTGTTGCTTGTTAAATTTTTGGTTGCTGGATAAATAAGAGAGGATTATAGATGCCACATACAGTAGATATATATATATTGGTAGCAATTAATTGGTAGATTATAAAGTTATAGTGATATAGCATTAAAGGAGTAGTGTGACCTAAGGTGGGTAGAAGTCCTCGGGATTTTGTAATTACGAAATGACTAGAGAAGGCCATAAATATTTTTGGAGAAATTAAATTTGAAGAGATTTTGGTAGTAGTGGATTTACTCTATTTATTATTATTTTTAGGCATGTTTATGAGTTAGAATTTCGAGGACGAAATTATTTTAAGGTGGGTAGATTTGTAGCACCCCTTCCCGAAATTTTTTTAAATATTTTTATTATTATTTATTATCAATATTATCGAGGATATTATTATACAATATTACTTTATTATTATGGGTTATATTATTTTGTCAAATAAATATTATTATATGCAGTCATATTTATACGATAGGCCCTAGACTGAAAGTAGATTATATAGTAAAAATATGGAATAATAGAGTGTTAAGTCTATATATGGTACAGGTGCAAATATAGATCTGAATATATAGGAATATATTCGTAAGTAAATAAGGTATATATATTTGAATATAAAAAATATATATATATATAGATATATATTCGAGGACATATATGTAATGTGTATATAGATATACGTGAGTATGTAGGTATATGTATATAAATATATATATATAATATACATGTGTATATTTGTATTTGTATATAAATATATATTATAAAAATATGTGCATGTATATTTGTACGTATAAATAAATATTTACACACCAAACACTCTGCCCTCCAAATATGACTTGTACCACTGCTTAAAGCAACAACTGCAAATGGTGGTGGCATCTGTTATTATTATGATTATATAGAGTAGTAGTGAATTGAATTTAATTGAAACAAATGAATGTTAGAACTGAATTGAATTGAAATTCAATTCAATTCATCTCAATATATATTAGTTGCAAGTAGCAACAACAACATACATGCTTGCAATCACACGTCAGCTTAGACCAAGTTGTGGTTGGTTGCCATCAGCTATACAACATGGCCAACCATGTAGAGCCATTTATACAAAAACTATTGATTGAGCAAAGAAATAAAAAAAACCACATGAGAAGCAACAGCTATAGAATCAAAGCCAGCCAATGGGCCAGCAATCGAGCGCCCATTGTTCCCCAACCCGAGCAAGCAAGCAGCCAACCCCCTGTAAACCAAACCATCCCAAAGCACTAGTGCTTCATTTCCAGCCCGAGAGGCTTATATGCCTATTCGCATATATAGGAACGTAGGGAGATCGACAGATAGAAAGAGAGGAGCACGAGATTTTCGAAAACCCTAACCACCTAATGCCGCCACCACCCTACACACCTCCTGGCGACCCCCTCTGTGGGCGTGCGCCGCCGTGCGACGGCCACCGCCGGCCGGCAAGTGCTCGCACGCGCCTGGGACAGAGACAACACTCAACAGCGAACACCCCAAGGTACCTATGTTTTGATCCCCATATCTTTCACTATAGTCGATTGTTTTTGAAAATGTAAAATCCTATGAACAGACTACTTAACCCTCTCTCAACCCCTTCTATTACAATCGTTTGGTTTTTCCTAGATAAATCGTATTAATTCCTGAAAGTTCAGGAAAAACCTGTTCGAAAAACAGGGTATATACTGTCCAATCACCGAAGTTTGGCGATCGATCCCGATCGATCCAATGCAATGTTTGAAAAACTATTTAAAGAAAATTATAGACAACCTGTAGGACTTTACGACCCTTTTTGTGGATTCGAAAATCATCGACTACGCGTCGAGAATTCGAATCCCAAAGTTTTCCAAAAACCTGTTTTAAAAACTAGAAAATTGTCCGATACCACGTCCGTCCCGCCATTCCGGGCGACGTGGTCGCGAACCGAAAGCATCGAAAGCTGCGTATCGGCTTCGTGGTCGTGTGGGCTTTGACGGAATTCAAATTGGTCGCGTGTGCGCGACGAATTTGATGCGTATCCGTCGAAATTCTCCGTATCGTGCACGTTGCAAATTTCTCAATTACTTTGTGCCCGTTCGTCAGATCAAGACAAAACTTGCGCCATCAGGACCGTATCGTTTTTCTGGTCCTGTATGCCAAGTTTGGTCCGATTCTGAGACCGTTGATGAAATCACCGTTTTGTGAGCCCAGGTCCCACTCAACGGGCGATTTTGTGCACGACCCGCCGGAATCCAACTCTGGACATACGGTTGGGTTCGTATCGAAAAACTGAATCCGTAGACATGTAGTTTGATGACTTTAGAGACTGCTGACTCTGGCACACTTTTCGGTGCAAAGCGGGTCCAACGGCGGACATCGTTTTTGCCCGAAATTACCGTTTTGCCCCTGTATCCAGAATTGGACTTAAGGACAGGCAATTCTAACTAATTTGACTATTCTAAGATCATTGGTATTATCTATTTCAGCATCTGGGGACTGTTGTACGGGTTTTGAATATTGGGGCACATTGAGTAGTTCAAACTGTCGGTTTCACCAGCAGAGGACCACAGGCGAGTACAGTTTATTGTCCGCATTTCGATATTGATTTTTACTATATTTCATTGATTGGCCATTGGTTATGTGATTATTTTCTATTAAAATTGTTGAGTCGGGAATGAGAAGTACCAACGATGTGTGATCTGACCTTAGACAGTGTAGACAGTGTAGACAGTGATTCATTATTTCTTGTAGACAGTGTAGAAAGTGATCTATTTATTTCTTGTAGACATTGTAGACAGTGATTTATTTATTGCAAAGTAGATAGTGTAGATCATGATTTTTACTGCATTTAAATTATGTAGATCGTGTTTATTATTCTGTAGACAGTGCGGCTTTATACAATATAGACAGTGTAACTTAGACAGTGTAGACAGTGTAACATAGACAGTGTAGATAGTGTAACTTAGACAGTATAGACAGTGTAACTTTAGACAGTGTAGACGGTGTCGCATAATTGTCCCGAGACCGATCACATATCAAAGGTACTTCTAGCAGTTGGGGAAAGTCTGTTGTGTCTATTTATTTACTATTAGTTTTCTGTATTTCCTGTTTATTTTTAAAACTCATAATTGATGTCTAACCTTTGTTTTATAGTCATTTTCTTTATTGAAATTGCATTCAGTGAATTGTACTCGTTCTATTCCTGACTGGAAACCAACATTTTCAGGTTAGCTGTGGATTCACTTAGCTTGGGGAGTGACAGAAATACTTGTAGACAAAGGCCTAGAAACTAGTTAGATAGTCGAGTTATAGTCATTCAATATTGTACAAGTTTATATTTTCTGCAAATGTAAAACTTGTGATCTTTGTAAGTTAAATTAATTTTGGTGAATGAGCATTATTTGTGATTTTGATCTTCATGGCCGTGACAGCATTTTACCGTCGACACTGCGGCGTAGGCTGGCTTGGACGCGTCTCGTATCCGTATAAAAAAAAACGAGTGCGGGTCGTGACACGTTTAGCCGCCGAGCAAGTGTTAGCTCGTTTGCAACTTTATTTACTGTCTGCCTACAGGCTGTAGCATGATTGACAAATCCTAGGGTTGATCATGTATGACTTAAACTCTTGCTAGTCTTCGTATTTTGTATGACTAGCTTCATGATCATCTGAATATGTAATGTATGGGACGCCTTACTTTGTATGTCTGATGATCTACCATCTTGTTATATCTACTTGTTGCTTGAGATTGAGACACTAGGCTTGTTATTGACCTTAAGAGACTGATGGCTTGTAGTAAACCCTCATGCATCTAGACAGCCGTGACCGTATTGCGATGTGAGATTCACTTCAATGTACATAGCTGGCTGTGTCTGTCCCCCGCTCTCCAGTATTCTGGTTCTGGGGCGTGACAATGTGCATATATGAAGGATTCCATATATTGGAGTGTTCTTTGTATATGTGCAGCTGGCATGTTCACGTACTTGGTCCTATGTATTTTGGGACTGGGCGTTACATGTTTTTATGGTGGCCCATGCAGGTCTGATTTAATATTGTTGGATTACATGACTGTGCCCAACAAGCCTGCATATAGTAATAGGAATATCTCATCCAGAACTACTACTATCCCTTGGCTTCCAATCTTTTCGAAACTTCCTTGATTATTCGATTGACTTCATATCTAATCGTTCCTAATATCAACTTATCTTCCTTGTGCCAACAGTATGAATCTACGTAGCGGACGCACTTCTGCCTTGGCCCTCACATCTAGCGAGGAGACTACTCCGGAGGGACAGAATCCTTTCATGACTCCAGCAACACCATACCAGCCAGGACTGTCACAGCCTACTACGACACCGACGATGGAGTACCCAGGGACTGCTGCACCTCCAGGCAGCCAGGCTGGGCAGACCACTACCATACCACCGAGAGAAAATGTACCACTACCACTACCACCACCATTCCCTCAGCAGTTTCCCCCATAGTCGGGACCTCAGATGCCCCCACCACCGACTAATGGGAGCCCTAATACACTGTTTATGTATGCCATGATGCAGGCTCAGTGGCAGCAGACTGAGCTGATGAGACAGACGATGATGGCAGCTATGGCTAGACCTCCACCACCACCTCCAACACCAGTACCAGCACCGGCTCTGCATCCCTATGAAGGCTCTATCAAAAATTTCACAGATATGAACCCCAAGGCCTTTAGAGGGACGGAGAAGCCACTATAGGTGTCATAATGGCTTATTAGTACCGAGAAGCTACTGAAGGCATCCCAGTTGCCAGCTCGAGATTGGATGACAGCAGTGGACCTACTGTTAGAAGACAATGCTCACCACTGGTGGAAGGCAGAAGAGAGACGATTAGGCACTGGGATCACCTGGAAGCAGTTCTATGATGCATTTTATGATAGATTCTTCCCTATTCATGTTCAAAATGGTCTCTATGACTAATTCCTCCATCTGAAGCAAGAGAATATGACAGTTGATGAGTATGACTCGAAGTTCAATCGGTTGAGTCGATTTGGTGCGGGATTGATTCCGACAGAGTTAGAGAAGGCGAGGAGATTTCACCAGGGGCTTGCACGAGAGCTCAAGTCTTATACGACTACTCAGTCTCGAGTCTCCCATTCAGCTGCCTTGGAAGAAGCTCATGCTCAGAAGATTCTTCGCAAGGAACAGCAGCAGACATCAAGGCGCCATACCCCAGCAATTACACCAGCCCGAGCTACTCAGAGTGGACCTATCAGGAGGACCATAGGACAGTTCCAGCAGAGGCCCACACCATATCAGAAGCCTATTTTCCATTACTGCAGTAAACAAGGACATATCCAGAACGACTGCAGGACTCGCCTTGGATTATGCTTGAGATGTGGATCTAATCAGCACATGCTCAAGGATTATCCGGAGTAACATACAATAGTACAAGATCGGCAAAATCCGAGGCCCACAGCTCCAGCTCTTCCAGCACCACGACCTATAGCAGGAGCACCACGTCCACCATTGCCTTCCCAAGGCACACAGTACAACAAGGCCAGAGCTCAGGGCCCAGGACAGAACTATGGGCAGGCATTTTCACTTGCTGTTCAGAATATAGAGACAGAGGCGGAAGTTATAGCAGGTATGGTTTTAGTTGCATCTTTTCCTGCTATTACATTATTTGATATTGGAGGCACTCATTCATTTATGGCCACTAGTTTTGCTACTAGACACAGCATTCCCATCACACCCTTAGCTAAGAATGTTAAAATCCTCACTGGAGGATGAGTTATACCTGTTAGTGGTATTTGTAGACTTTGTACTGTAGTGATAAATGGTAGAGAGATGGTGGAACGACTTCTTGTATTCCCTATGCCAACATTTGATGTGGTTCTTGGAATGGACTGGTTGAGCTAGCATTTTGCTCTCATCGACTGCCATAGGAGCAGTATCATCTTTAGACCACCGAATGCGATAGAGTTTGAGTTCACCAAAGAAGACGGAGATAGTTGTGAGGCACCCACAGCGGGGCCTCATATGATGATGCACGATACCCCTCAGCACCCTATTATCACCGAGTTCGAGGATATATTCCCTGAGGAGTTGCCAGGACTACCACCTGACCGAGATATTGAGTTTTCTATTGAGCTTATTCCCGGAGCCGAGCCTATTTCATCTCGAGTATATCGTCTGGCACCCAAGGAGTTGGTAGAGATGAAGACGCAGATTGATGACTTATTAGAGAAGGGATTTATTCGTGCCAGTACGTCACCATGGGGAGCACCCGTGCTTTTTGTGCCTAAGAAAGACGGGACAGTGCGCATGAGCATTGACTACAGAGCATTGAATGCGATGACAGTGAAGAACAAGTATCCCTTGCTGCGTATAGATGATCTATTTGACCAACTGAGTGGAGCAAAAGTATTCTCCAAGATTGACTTGCGATCGGGCTATCACCAATTGAAGGTTCGGAAGGAAGACATTGCCAAGACGACTTTTCGATCGAGGTATGGACACTAGTTCTTGGTTATGCCTTTCGGTTTGACCAATGCTCCCGCAGTTTCATGAATTTAATGAACAAGATCTTTCACCAATAATTGGACAAATTTGTAGTAGTCTTTATAGATGATATCTTGATTTACTCCAAGAGTCAAGAGGAGCACGAGCAGCATCTACGGATTGTTTTGGGAACATTGAGGAACGAGAGACTCTTTACGAAGCTTAGTAAGTGTGATTTCTTTCTCCAGGAGGTATCATTCCTTGATCATATTGTTATGGGCGATGGTATATCAGTAGACCCAGAGAAGATCACAACAGTCAAATCATGGCCCGCTCCCACAACAGCTTCTGAGGTAAGAAGTTTCCTCGGACTTGCGGGTTACTATCGACGGTTCGTGGAAGATTTCTCTCGAATAGAAGGACCAATGACTCGATTGACTTGCAAGGATCAGGAGTTTATATGGACAGACGAGTGTCAAGCCGCTTTTGACGAGTTGAAGAAGCGATTGACCACAGCACCGATCTTGACACTACCATCGGGCCCAGAAGGATTTGTGATCTACAGCGACGCATCAGGGAAGGGATTAGGATGTGTATTGATGCAGCACGGTCGTGTATTAGCTTATGCATCGCGATAATTGAGAGTGTATGAGAAGAATTATCCGACCCACGATCTAGAGCTCGCAGCGGTTATCTTTGCCTTGAAGCTATGGAGACACTACTTGTATAGCGAGAAGGTTGATATCTATACTGATCATAAAAGCCTCAAGTACGTGTTCACTCAAAAGGAGTTAAATATGCGACAGCGACGTTGGTTGGAGTTGATGAAGGATTTTGAGATCGAGCTTTATTATCATCCGGGCAAGGCTAATGTCATGGCAGACGCATTAAGCCGTAAGTCCATGGCACACTTTTTGACTACACAGAAGGAATTGATTAGAGACTTAGAGCAGCTTGGTATTGAGGTAGTATTACTGGGAGCAGACGGCGTATTAGCCAACCTCCAGGTACAATCATCATTGGTAGAGCGCATCAAAGCAGCATTGCCCAATGACGCTAGATTTCGACGGCTCAATGAGAGGACTGAAGCAAGAGAGCAGACAGGATTGAGGATCCATACCGATGGGACATTGCGATGTGGTGATCGCATTTATGTTCCCAATGGAGAGCTACGACAGGAGCTGATGGCAGAGGCTTACAGTTCGACTTACTCTATTCATTCCGGAGGGACCAAGATGTATCGTGACTTACGATAGTATTATTGGTGGCATGGAATGAAGCGAGAGAGAGCTTGTTTCATTGCCAAATGCTTGGTATGTCAACAAGTGAAGGCGGAGCACCAGAGGACGACTGGATTATTACAGCCGCTACCCATTCCCGAGTGGAAGTGGGAGCACATTACTATGGATTTCGTTACGAGTTTTCCTCGAAGTCCTAGAGGACGTGACGCAATGTGGGTGATTGTTGATAGACTTACGAAGTCAGCCCATTTCTTACCTTTTAGAGTGGGCCAGTCGACAGAGGTATTGGCAGAGATGTATATAGAGCAGATTATGAGATTATACGGTGTGCGTGTTAGTATTGTGTCGGACCGTGACTCGAGATTCACCTCGCACTTTTGGAGGAGCATACAAGAGAGTTTGGGCACCCGATTGAAGTTTAGCACATCACCATCCACAGACAGACGGCCAGTCAGAGCGTACCATTCAGACGCTAGAGGATATCTTGAGAGCGTGTATGCTTGATTTTGGCGGTTCGTGGGAGGACCATCTTCATCTTGTTGAGTTTTTCTACAACAATAGCTATCAAGCGAGCATTCAAATGGCTCCGTTTGAAGCATTGTATGGTAGGAAGTGTCAGTCTCCTGTTTGTTGGAGCGACATAGGAGAGCGACAGCTATTGGTTCCCGAGTTGGTCTTGAGCACAGTGGAGACAGTGAAGAAGATTCAGAACCACCTACGAGCAGCACAGGATCGTCAGAAGCAGTAGGCAGATAATCGTCGTCGACCCTTGGAGTTCAAAGAGGGTGACCATGTGTTCTTGAAGATATCCCCCACTAGAGGCACAATTCGATTCGGAGGATACGGCAAGTTGAGTCCAAGGTACGTCGTCCCTTTCGATGTCTTGGAACGTATTGGAGAGGTTGCCTACAGATTGGCATTGCCACCGTCACTAGAGGGAGTGCATGACGTATTCTATGTATCTCAGTTGAGGAGGTGCGTGTCGGACAGCAATCATGTGCTTGATCACTCCGAGATCACAGTTGGACCGAGTTTGTCGTACGAAGAGCAACCAGTAGGTATCCTCGATCGACGAGTGAAGGTGTTGCAGAATCAATCTATTCTATTGGTTCGCGTGGCATGGAAACATCACTCGCCAGGGAGTCTACTTGAGAGCGCGCGGACGACATCCGTAACCGCTACCCGCAATTGTTCGAAGACGAAGGTATGTCCTGCATATTAAGTACCATTATATTCCTTGCACTACATTGACCCCCGACCTTAGTTTAATTTCGAGGACAAAATTTTCTTTAAGTTGGGTAGGATGTAAACCCCCAATATTTTCTAACTATTTTAGAGCTTTAAAAAAAAATTTCTAAATTATTTGGACTTAAAGTAGTAATTAATATGTATGTATGTAATTATAAATATATATATATATTATAGGTATGATTGTGTGATTGATATTTTTATTACTACTAATTATAGCCTACCTTGGTTATATAATATTTTTACACTTAATTACGAATTATAGAAATTTTCTTGTGATTATATACATATATGTGTATATATATATATATATAGATATATAGTTATTGCAAAAAAAAAATAAGAGAGTGGCCGGCCCCGTACCCCAACAAAGGGGGCGGCTAGGCTGTGATGGAAGCCTAAGTTGCATTAGGCTTGATTAGTAAAAAAAAATGAAGTCAACGCCCACCCACCTAAGTGGGCGGCCCCCCTTTCCTTTACGTGCTGCACTAGCAGCAAACAACATGAACCCGTGGGTTCACAACACAAGTTCCTATTAGTAATGATATTAGTAATAGGATTTTTCATCCAAGTTGTTATAAATACAACTTTTTTCACAAATCCCAAAACCCTAAACTTCCAAAACGAAAGTAGAGGCTGATCATACCCCCTTCGCATAGGAGTTCGTTTCACCAGCGACGGAGTTGTGTGCGCGACGAACGGAGCATCAAAAGTCAGTCCTTCATCATCCACGGAGCAGTTTTCCCACTCAAGGTACCCTACTTTCCGATGACGTAACTTTTTACTCGTAGCACCGATTTTCGATCCGTAAAATTTTCTGGAAAGTAGACTTGACCCTCTTCGAGATCCTCTAGATGGATTTCAAAATAACTCATCGACTTGCTCGAAAAATCGAGACGAAGTTGAAGAAAAACCTGTTTACTGTAATACTAAAAACTGTTTTAAAACGACAACCTGTCGGCCAATTTTCGTGCTGTACGATAAAATAATTTAGGAACTAATTGAAAACAGTAAAATATAACATAACCAAGATCTCAACGCATCTTCTGGATCGTCGTTTCGATTAGCGTGTAAAAAGTCGATTGATGTTGAAGTTGAGGAAAAACCTGTGTTTAATTATATTAATTTTTTGAATTTTCACCGATACGGCGTATGCCCCGACGAACCGGGCGACGTGGTCGCACGCTATACGCATCGAAAGGCGCGTATGGACGTTACCGACGTGTGGGAACTGACGGAACTCAGTTTCGTCGTGTGTGCGCGACGAAATCAACGCGTATCCGTCGAAATACCTCCGTATCGGCGTTTTGCAAACTTGCCCATAACTTCGTGTACAGTCGTCAATTCGAGACAAAACTTATGCCAACAGGTCCGGATCAAAATTCTGGTCCTATATGTCAAGTTTGGTTCGATTCTGAGAAGGTTGAATCGGAACCCAATTTTGGTGGGTCTGCGACCCACTCAAACGGGCAATTTTGTACACGGCTCCTCGTAATCCAAAACTGGACATACCGTTGAGTTCCACTCCTCAAACTGAAACCATAGACATATAGTTTGACGACTTTACAAACCGTAGACTTTGGCACGCGTTTCGGTGCAAAGCGGGTCCAACGGCGGACATCGTTTTGACCCGAAATTACGATTTTGCCCTTGTTCCAGAATTTGACTTTTGGACAGGCATTTTCTAGGTATATCTTTTTCACCGAGATCATTTTTTATGTTTATCTCAGCGTTTAGAGTCATCTGTGATTTGTGAGTTTGGTGCTGACACTTGCTACTCTTGGACTTGCCCCTTTGCACCATCAGGCAAGATACCTTGCCACCTTACTCTGTGATTATTATATTCTTATTTTCAGTTGTTATTTTCAGCATTTGTTTCATGATATTTAAACTGTGCATCCAAGTCATACTTCGGTGTAAGCGACTCTATCGGTCGTTTTTCTTGCATTATTTATTCTCTTGCATTAACTTAGTTTATTGACCATCCACTGATGTTGAGGTATTGGTATATCTCATAAGGCCTTGACACTTGTTGTATCACGTAATGTGTGTCACATATAGGACACATTTTCGTGTAGTTGGCTGGCTACCGATGCGTATGGAGCGTACGACGGATAGGACTAACTGCCAATAGTATTGCATGATTAGAAGACTTGGCGGTTATTAGAGGTTCATATCAGTCATGGAGATGATGATATTAGGTATTAGGTGGGGAGAACAATACCTGACGTATGGGCTTCTTTACACTTCCATGATTACCAGTGCGCTCCACCGGAGACGCAGGCTCCAGGTGCCCTCTGACGTTTCCCAGAGCGTTATGGACGTAGCCTTTCACATGGTGCCCTCTGACATTTCCTAAGCGTTATGGACGTAGGCCCCTGGTACCCTCTATGGGAACTATGCCGATCCTATTTTCAGCCAGGGTTCATGCGTCGAAGGATTGTATCTCAACTGCATATTCACAGTAGAATGGTCAGGAACCCGGTTGTACGCATACCTTTCTCTCTTATTATATTATCACAGTTTATAGGGCATGGTGTTTTCTTGTATCTTGCTATGTCCCCTGAGGACCTGGTTATCTCTCCAGGTTTAGACGATTTTCCACAGGAGTACGGAGCGGCATTGGAGCTATCGTACATTGATGACGAGGCAGTGCCTAATGATCCCTAGTCTATTACTTATCTGAGGCAGTTGTAGATATTATTTTACATCTATTTTCTTTCTATTTTGCGGAGGTCGGACTCCGATCTTGTGAGACTATTTTTCATAGCTGTTTGGAGTGAGTATGTTCACCCGGCTATCTTTTGATACTCTTATTTATTTATTTGGACTTCATTATCTTCTGTGTTGAGCTGTGATAAGATTAGATATGTTATTCTGGCCTGTGATTAGTTATTTACAGCTTATGTGCATATATGAGGGATTCCATATATTGGAGTGTTCTTTGTATATGTGCAGCTGGCATGTTCACGTACTTGGTCCTATGTATTTTGGGACTGGGGCATTACAATATTCGTGATTTGTGATAGCCTGTCACGTGTCCAATTTGCTTGATTTTATTTGATCTGGACAATTATGACGATCGCAACAAATCTAATTCTGTTAGGATTTATTAGCACCCATAATTCCAGGGAAGATAAGACTGCCACGTGTCTCAATTGTCACGAAGAGTGCCACGTGTCTCAACTGGACCGTCCTGGCAGAGGCGCATATAGGTGGTCCTCTCAGCCGCATGAAGCATGCAGCCGCATGGGGATGGGCAGCCGCATGAGGATGGAAAGCCGTATTGGGATGGGCAGCCGCATGGGGATGGGCAGCCGCGTGCAGATGGGCAGCCGCATGAAGGATGCAGCCACATGAAGTGGGCGGCCGCATGAAGTGGGCGGCCGCATAAATGCAGCAGCCGCATGAAGTAACCTAGGGACTTGGTGGATCTGGCCAACTGTAAGAAGATTTTCTCCTCTTTCCTAGGAACACGCCATCATGTCAGAGTCATTATTACGTCATTATGTCAGAGCTGTCATAGCCGTCATTTGTCAGAGCAGCCGTCAGGGCATTAAATGCAGCAGAATGTAGAGAAGAACTATTGAAGGCCACGTAGCTTCTTTCTGGGCCACATGGAACTATCCGAGCAGCATAGACCCTTGAGCCGCATGGACTCCTGAGTCGCTTGGACTTCTGAGCTGCATGGGGATCCTAAGCCGCATGGGGATCTTTCTGTCGGAGCCGCATAGGCCTTTCTTTATTCTTTTCCATGCTTCTACACATATAGATTTCTTCCTCAAGACTTCCATTAAGGAAAGCTGTCTTGACATCCATTTGCCAAATCTCATAATCGAGATGAGCTGTAATAGATAAAAGAATCCGGATAGAATTAAGCATGGCTACTAGCGAAAAGGTTTTCTCATAATCGATACCCTCTCTTTGAGTAAAACCTTTTGCAACAAGCCGAGCTTTAAAGGTTTCAACCTTACTGTCTGATCAACTTTTTCTCTTAAAGACCCACTTGCATCCAGTGGCTTTTACACCAACGGGTGGTTAAGCTCCCAGACCTGATTGGAATCCATAGACTCTATTTCAAACATCATCGACTTTTGCCAAGACTGTGCATCTTTGTCTTGGAGTGCTTTATTGTAGGTACAGGGATCATAATCTTGTTCCTCAGGGATGAAGTCTGATGACTCTCCCAAGAACATATATCTATCAGGTTGTATCATAACCCTCCCACTACGATGAGGCACTATCGGTTGTGGTACAACATTTGTGGCACATTGTGCAGTTACTTGTGGTTCATCCTTTTGTACTATTGCTACTCAAGCACTTTGTGTCTCACCTCTCAGTTTTTCTAGAACAACTCTATTTATTGGTTTATTGTTCATCACATAGTCATCCTCTAAGAATCGGACATTGGTGCTAATAATGACCTTCTGATCCTTAGGATAATAAAATAAACCTCCTTTCGTTCCTCTTAGATAGCCTACAAATAAGCGTACTTCTATATGAGATTCCAACTTATCTGCTTTTTCATTCAGCACATGTGCTGGACTACCCCAAATTCGAACATTTTTCAGACTAGGCTTACCACCAATCCACAGCTCTGTAGGAGTATGAGGTACTAACTTAGAAAGAACCAACTTCAAAATATAAGCTGCAGTCTCTAAGGCATATCCCCAAAATGGATCTGGTAAATCCAAATAACTCATCATTGATCTAACCATCTCCATAAGAGTTCCATTCTTTCTTTCGGCTATACCATTCTGCTGGAGCATTCCAGGTGCAGTCAATTGGGATATAATTCCAGCCTCTGATAAATAATCCCTAAACTCTCTAAAAAGGTACTCGTCTCTACGATCTGAACATAATGACTTAATATATTTTTCATGATGTTTCTCCGTTTCAGCCTTGTACTATTTGAATTTCTCAAAGCACTCAGACTTATGGTGCATCAAATTAATATATCCATACCTTGAATAATCGTCAATAAATATGACAAAATATTCAAAGCCATCTCTAACCTGGATAGTTATGGGTCCACACAAATCAGAATGAACCAATTCCAACACATCTTTGGCCCTATACCCCTTTGTCGGAAAAGACCTTTTGGTCATTTTACCTTTCAAGCAGGATTCACGGACTAGTAGTGCCTCCACTTCCAATGAACTCAAAGGTCGATCTTTAACTAGTCTTTGAATCCTTCTTATGTTAATATGCCCCAATCGCAAGTGCTAAAGATATGTTTGGTTCATACAAGAAGGTTATTTTCTCTTATTTTTGTCAGAAGACATACTATTCATTTCCATAAGTTGTATTGTGGGCGAAATAGAATTAATGACATACAGATTATCAACTAATGTACCAGAACAGATAAAATATTTATTCTTTCTAATAAAAATATTGTCGTTAAAATAAACTAAATATCCTTAACTAACAAAGAAACATAAACTAAATTCCTTCTACGTCGAGGTACATAAAGACAATATCTCAATGTCAAATACTTACTTCTAACAAAAGATAAATTAACATTTCATATTGTAAGGACCGCTATTTTTGTAGCGTCACCCATGAACAAGCATATCTCTCCATCACTGAGCAACCTGGTTTTCTGGAACCCCTGTAATGTATTTCAGACATGATTAGTAGCTCATGTATCTACACACCAGGTGTCGGTAGATAACGCTGCTAAATATGTTTCAACTACTAGTAGATGAGATATACATTTTTTGTTCTCTTGTTTGAGAAGTGGACAGTTAGTCTTCCAATGTCCTGACCCTTTGTACTTGAAACACTTGTCTTTCAGCTTTTTCACAGCGCCTTGAGGTCCCATGCCCTTTTTTGATGAGTTTGCTTGTTTTTGAATATTTTTTTTCTTACCCCCTTTCGGCTTAAAAGTATAAGCCTTTTCAGTCACATAAACATAAGCATTCTGCTTGAAGATAGCTTCAGCATCCTATAGTTCTTTTGCAAGTTTTTCTAAACTATACAACCTTTTGTTTTGTTCATGTTGTAATTAAGGCAAAACGAGTCAAACCTTTTAGCAGAATCCCGAGAATGATATCGACCTGGGTTTTCCCATCGATTTTAGCACCAAGGATCTTCATCTCATTTAGATGACCCATTATCTTGAGAACATGATCTTTGACTGGTGTCCCCTCAGCTATAGTCGTTATCATCAAACTCTTTATAACAATTTGCCTACCTTGTCTACTTTGATGTCCGAAGAGTTCCTTGAGGTTGAACATCATATCATAAGCTGTGGCCATGGCCTGATACTGATATTGCAGTACATTTAACATAGATGCCAAAATGTAACACCACGCCATCTGATCTGCCTTTTTTCACTTCATATAAGCCTCTTTGACCTCTTCATCAGAGTTAGCATAATGCATAGGTGGGCATTCCTCATGAAGTACAAATTTATACTCCTTAGCAGTCAAGACAATGTCTAAATTACGTTTCCAGTCAATATAATTAGGTCTAGTAAGTTTATTTTCTTTAAGAATCACAATAAGTGGACTGAAAGAACACATTTTTGAAATCCTGAGAATCACATAAATAAAAATTATGTAGGACAGAAAACTTTTTGATTTAATTAAATATTGATTCCCTCAAAACAATAATAAGATATTCGCCAACACCTTAAACACTATGAATTTAGCTTGCCACGATAGTGTGGACGTATAAAAATTCAACTTTGTTCAAGTAGGTTTTTCCTATTAATTTTACTATCATGTCAACATAACTTTATGATAAATAAAATTAATTTGTTGGTCTTGCTCTGGTTATACAAATAATAACAGTGACTCCGATTGGGAGGATACCATTATTTGTATCTTAGTGTGTACCATTACTTAATACTAAGTCCATTACCTTGTAGTGAGTTCCTTCAGATTGAGAAGTGAACACATACTAGGTAACTTTCTATAATTATCCTAAAGGAAGTTTGTATTGGTGATCCATAATTATACTCATCCGATATGGAGGAAGGCACTAAAGCCAACACGCAAGTATAATCACCTACAAACCAGTAATGGAGACCATGGGATTTGTACTAAATAAATTTTCTCTCCCACTTAGTTGTTGTCACGACCCGCACCCAGTGTAGGGGAACGAGAAGTGGTTACGTCCAGCCTATGCCGCAGTGTTGGCGGCAGAACGCTGTCCTAGGTCTCATACATCTAACAGTTATAAGGTACCTGTATAATTATACTCTCTAAATGGAGGAATAATATAAAGTACAACTCAATCACAGCTAAGGTAGAATGTACGATAAGATAGATAGATAATCAACAGGATCCACAGATGAAATACAAGATAAGAGAGAGAACTAAATATCTAAGATAAATAACTCCAAAATATCCAGAATAGTAAATCCCCAAATAAGTACAAGTGTATCCAACAAGACATGATGATAAATAAGAAACTGGTCTAGCTAACTAGCCTAGACTATTGGGGTAATATCCTCTACAAGTGCTGGGTCCTCTTGGGAGTCCAGCTCACATATGTCATCTAGGCCTGCTCCAATATAAGTGGGACAGAACTCCTCAAGGTCATCTGTAATATTTCAATAGGTCCAGTCAGGACGGGAGCGAACACAGTACATCTCACGCAATTCATATCATGACAGAAATATAATACAGGCAATACTGTAAGATACATGAAACACTAAAGAATATACATGAAGTAAAAGAGAAGACTGTAAAGAAATATCTACTATAAGTAAAGAGCTACAGTGAACTAGTGATTTAGAGTACAAGATAGACATGTGAACAACTTGATAATAAACATGAGAGGTTGTACATGGCTACACTACTTTGGAAATATATATATGACTATTTCTACTCCCCCATCCCCAATCAATACACAAGGATCCATTCAAGTTATGTTATTATACATGATTTCATATGAGGGCCCATAAATGGGTACACATGAATAAAAATATGGGGGCTCCGTGAACATAAGAGTACATGAATCACGAGAGTGCACATGAATAGTGAAAGCACAGGAATACATGATGAAAGTGAAATGCACATGACATGATGTATCCGATGCTTCCGAGGGGGATAACATCGTATGAAATGATCTATATAGTACTAATCCGTGTTTCCATCGTGACAGCATCATGTAAAGTAATCTAGAGCAAGAATATAGTCCTAGCAAGTATGAAACGGTCAGAGAATGTAATCGCCTGATATCCTGAGTATCTGAGTAAAATACTGCCTGAGGAGTGGTGTCTGGCTCCTATTCAGAACAACACAAGTAACAACATATCCAAATTGGTAAAATAGACTGCTACTATGCATTCAACATGATATTTGGTTCAATCTAGGCTAAAGTCAACCTTTGGTCAACTTTAGTCAACTACTCTAGTCAAACTAGGTCAACTAGGTCAAACCTAACCCAAACAAGTCTCACTAAGCCTAACCATACCTATCTAGCATTCAAACATCATCACAAAGCCATACAAGCTAACATCACACAAAACTCATGTGTATACATTACCATATACACATAGGAAAACACATAGGCTATATCACATAGGGCTATAAGCCATACACAACCTATATTGGCATGTACAAATATTTTAATTACCACATTTACATATATCCTAATCATATAGGCAATATATTTATATATACATATTACATATTATCACATAAGGCTATAGGTATTATATATGTGTACATATACATATAGAGAGAGATAGAGTGACAGTTATCTATATGTGTGTGAGTCGATAGTGTATACAGGGATATAGGTTCCTGTGTGTGGCAGGAAGTGGGTGTGTGTGTGTATCATAGAATGATGGCAAAAAGTGTTCTCAAGTTTGTGTAATGTGTCTGTGTGTATGTGTGTGTACATGACTATGCTTCCTATGTGTGTGTATGTAATATATTCTCAGTTTTTAGGTGTAGCAGTAAAGAGAGTGTGTGTGTAGAGAAAACAGTGTGAATGTGTGTAAAGGTGTGTGTGATAATGTGTTCTCAGATTAACAGTGCAATGTGTGTGTGTAGATGGGTGAGTGACAATGCATAGGGTCTTAGGTCAGTTCATGTGTGTGGATGTATGAGTGTCAATATTGTTCTTAGTTTTAGAGTACATGACAGGGTTGCAAGTCACAGGTTGGTGTAATGTGTGTGTGTAATATATATCAATGCACATATGACAGTTTGTAATTCTCAGGAAAATAGTGTATACATAAACAGTTTCTTGTTTAGACAACCCAAATACAAATTAGAAAACCAAAATCCTATGCCAACATAAAAACCCAACATGTAGGTTAATCTCAGATACGTACTGTTGAACTAACATTCAATTTATCATCAAAGAAAACAGTAAAACACATTTCGAATTCTCAGAAAATCAACCTACAGTCTAGTATCAAAAATATTAGGGAAAACCCGATTTTGAAATCCAAATACAACTAATAATTAAATTAATTGGTTGGTAATTACAGTGTCATATGTGAGTGTGTCGTAGGTTTGTTCTAGTGTCCAAGAACTGGACACAACGTGTCCAAAACCATTTCCATACTCGTGTCTACACTAATAATGCACATTCTCATGCACGTGTTCAACCCACTCGTGGACACGACACACGACACCTCACGCCACATGGTCATGCACATGTGTAGCCCACGTGTAGGGCTACACAGTCGACACACCACGACGTGTCCAAGTCGTGTCTAGTGTGGACACGAAATGCGTGTCAGTGTACGTTTTGTGACAGTGCGCACACAGCGCGTGTCCAATACGGGCACGATTTCTCCCTGTGTATTGCACCATATTCTCCCAAATTTTGGGAGGATAGTTACAGTCATTGCCCCAACATTCTCACAAAATTCCATATGTCCATGTATCCTGTGCGAAGAGAACGAACAGTCGGGCAGCAGGACACTGCTCGCGTGTGTGCAGTGGCATGTTCGTATCCTGTTTGGACACGAACACGACTCAAAGTAGGATCAATCATGGGGGAAATTAATATACACATATAAAACAACATTTTCATTCAAACACTTTTCAAAAATATCAAAATAAAATCCATTGAGACATTTTCACAAACACCTAGAACAAGGTTATGATACGTGTCCGATACGGACACAAAATTAATGCAAAATTACACAAATCACACACCACAGCTAGGGGACACCTAGATCTAGTCTATTATGCAAAGAAATCAGAATAACAACACAATTTAGAGGGTTTACCTATAGTGTATCAAATGACAAGAAAATCCCCAAATAGGATGATTCTTCTTGCAAGCCCAAATCTCCAAATTGTTCAAAAGTTGAGATTTCTCTATATGGACAAAAAATAGAGTAGTATTAGACTCTAATACAAGAAACTAGAGTCAAAAAGGAATTAAAATGGAATATCTATGGATTGAGGAAGAATGACAATACCTTTTCTTTTTAAAAAGTTGATTTAATACAAAAGAGGCAAGAACCAAAGGAAGAGATATTATATAGGGTTGGGATCCCTATGTGGCCGGCCTAAATAAGTTGAAATTAGGGTTAGGGTTTTGACAAGTGGGCTTGGGCCAAGTCTCATTGGTAGTGGAAATCAATTCATGAGTCAAAAGTCCTATGAACCTAATCATTTATCCTCCTATTTGAAACTTGATTCTAAGTGACTTAACTTGGGTTGACTTAAGTTAGACTAGGGTCCCACCATGCTAATCTAGTCACCATAACTAGAGTCAACATCTAGGTTAGTCTCCAAAGTCTCAACTAACAAAAGTCAAAAATAATAATCATCACTTCAATAATTCAAAATAAATTCAAAATTTACAAAATGACCAAAATATACTCAAGCTAAAATGTGGTAGTCACAAATCTACCCTCCTTAAAAGAATTTTGTTCTCAAAATTAAAGGTAAAACTAATACCGATGAGAAGGATAGACAATCATACCTCAAGGTCCAAAAAGATATGGGTATCGCTCGCGCATCTCATCCTCCCGCTCCCAGGTAGACTCTCCTGGAGAATGATGCCTCCATGCGACGTGAACCAAAGGTATCACCTGTTTCTTAGTACCTTCTCTCAGCGATCCAGAATCTCTATTGGCTGCTCTGGATAACTGTGAGTAGGTCCCACCTCAATCTCCGAATGGTCAAGTACACGCATAGGATGAGCCACATACCGTCTCAACTATGATACGTGGAATACGTTGTGGACACCCACTAGTACAGGTGTCAAGTCTAGCCTATATGCTACGTCACCGACTCTCTTGCTGATCATGAAAGGTCCGATGAAGCACGGGCTAAGCTTCCCACCTCCACCAAAATGTATGGTACCACGAGTTAGAGATATCCTCAAAAAAACTATATCTCCGACCTAAACACAAACAAGGTCTCAAGTTACTAAATAATCAAACATGATAAAACAAACTCAACAAACAATCTACTTCTAATCCTATCTCTAATCTGTACCACAAACTCCAAAGGCCTTCGGTGGCTATCGGCCCAATGTCGATGTCTGTCCTGCGCTACACGAAGTCTGTCCCTGATGAGCTTTACCTTCTCGACTGCGTCAACAACCATCTCAGGTCCCAATAAAGCTCGCTCT
>JANAVB010012630.1:0-21438 GCA_029216955.1 Iris pallida | reverse complement strand
ATTTGGTGAAGTTTTCCTACCAGAGGAACAATCAGTTTTAACGGAGCTGGAATTTGAGGCCAGATACATCAGGCCATTTGAAGTTTAAGACGCGTTGGAAGTAGCGTACCAGTTAGCTCTACCAGATAATCTTGAGAGGTTGCAACGTCTTCTACGTCACGGCTCAGACGTTACATTTCGGATCGAGTCACATTTTGGATAATTCAGAACTGAAGTTTGAATCAAATTTCAGTGCCAGAGAAACCAGTTGCAAGCCTAGTCAGAAATAGGAAGAAGATCAGAATTTGAGCCATCACTTAAACTCTTACTTATCTTTCTTTTTCCGTTCTAAAAATTTGACTAATGCTGCTAAATTAGCCTAGTTTTGCAAGCTATCTTTGTCAAGCTTGATCATGACGGTATTTTATTGGGTGCACCCACTAATGTATTGTCTAATCAGAACCGGTGCATGATGGTCTGATCAACCTCGTGTACTTTGGTTCGCTTTTGTATTCTTTCTGCATGGATGATATCATAAATAAATTTTTTTTTTTTTCTCAACGTCTCATCCATGACTACTTTGGAAATTCTTATTGTTTGAACCTGAATTATGAACACCATACTCGTGCCTGTTTGAATTGTAGAAATCCTGTTCTACCCCATCTTTAAATTTCGAGGACGAAATTTTCTAAGGAGGGAAGGTTGTGAAACCCGTAATTTTCGGGAATTTTTTTTAGGAATTATTAATTATTTTAATGTGGTTAAATAGATTTTTGTGATTAAATAAAATTTTATATTTATGAAGTGTTAGTTTAATATTAATATTATTTTAAAAGTGTAAAATTATTTCAAAATTAACATGGAATTTTGATTGACAGCCCAGACCCGAACTCAGTTCGAATCCGATTAGAGACATAAAATGTTTTCCAAATATTTTAGTATTTTAAATATTAGGAGTTAACGTAAATTTTTATATTGGATCAAAATGATTTTTATACAAGGTTTTAATTGGAGCCCAAATGCCTTAAGTTCATAATAGCCTTTTAGCTCACACCCAAAGCCTATAGATATAGGTCCATACCCTTAAGCCTCTAGCCCAAAGCCCAAATATTTGGAGTGAAATGTTTAGTTTAAGGCCCAACCCATAAATGACCACTAGCCATAAGAGGGTGGCAAACTCATTGTATGGGAAAATTCATTCTGTTGAATGAATTCTAATTTGTGAGCATTCATTGGGAAGCTGTTTGCTGTGAGGAGCTTTTACTTCTCAAAACCGAAACTTTCGGTTGTCCCTTTCCGTGAACGCTCGGCCGTTGCCTTCCAACGGCCGGAGTAATGGCTTGGGGGCTTTTCCCTTTCCTTTTCATGGTAACTCCCATACTCTCATATCATATAAAAACCCTTCTACCATCTCCATTCCCTCCACACCAAACTTCTTCATCATCTTTTCCCTCTTTCCCATCTATTTTTCCGGCGAGGCCATCCCCACCGGGCCGCCCTTCCCGGCGCACCCCTAGGCCGGCCGTCCGCCACTGACCCGAGCCCGATCCCCGACCGCGGCCCTTTCCCGGCCGAACCGACCGCCCGGCGACCCCTGGCGTCGCCCGATCCAGCCTCGGCCTACCGCCTGTGCCGCCCCGTTCGTTCGACACCGCCCTGGTTGCCCCGATCGCTGCTGGACGCGTGCACCATGTGTTCCGAGTTCCGATTCCGAGGAGTTCCGCGTGTTCCGAGTCCGAGGCATCACTTCGGATTCCGTCAATTTTTGGTAACTTCTGGATAATCCTGTAGTTTTTCTTTGGATTTAGTCTGTGATGATATTGGTCCACCGATTCCTTCGGGAATTCGGATTTTTTTGGTTACGTTCCAATTACGTTACCATTTCGGTTTTTCGAAGTTTCTTCGAAAATATGTTTGTTGTTGGTTTTACTTCGGTGAGTTTTCTGGAATAGTTTTAGGAATTCTTCCGGGAGATTTTCGGAAGAAGTTTTCGGTATTTCGGTTAAAATTCGGGTTTTGGGTTGTCTCTGTTGGTTTAACCTTCGGAGAGGTCTGTGTTCTTTTCGATTTTGAAATTTCCGAATCTATCGGAAATAGTGTTGTGATTATAAATTTTATATTAAGTTGGGTTTTTGGAAGAATTGGTTCTGTGGCTAGTCTCGGAATTTCTGAGAATTCATGGGGATAGTTATGTGGGTTTGGAAATGTTTGCTGGCTTTGGAAAATTGTTCTGTGGATTTCCGATATTGTTTCAGGTTTCCGAATTGGTTTCGGGAAATAATTTATGGGATGTTTTTTTTTGGGTATCCTGGTTTGGGATTGTTTTTGCAGAAAAATCGACGTGTTTTCCAGTTTTTGGGTGGACCGAAAATAGAGGAAATGCTGCCGAAATTTTTACAAAAGTCTAAAATGATTTTTAAATGAATTTCGGAATAATATTATTTTGGATATTATTTTAGGGCGACGACCGTACCGGTCTGTGGGCCCCGGCGAAATGCAAACGCACCGGTCCGACCGGACGTTGTGGTATTAGCCGAATTTTGAGGAATGGACCGAGTCTGAGACTCCTAGTTTTCTTTTATTTATTATTTTATTTTTAGGCTAAATATTATAGTCATTTAAATTCTGCATTTTATTTAATAATTCAGTCATTTTCTTATTTAATGTAAAAGAAAGATGTATCGGGCATAAGCCCACCCTAGGACCAGTAGCTGTGCCCATGTATTTGTGTAGCGTAGTTATTTTCTTTTCTTTTTCTGGTGGATGTAATTTGGGTGGATTTTGGATTGATTTCATATTCGTAGATAGGACGTAATTTACGGCTTAATTACGAGTTTAGCTAAAATAAATAAAATATTATTAATTCACTGTTTGTCACTAAAAGAAAACTGTATTTTATATACATATTATGAAAACACAAAGTTTTCCAAATTGTAATTGATTCTTGCGATTTTCCAAATTGTAATCGATTCTCGTGATTTTCCAAATAATTCAATTAACCGGCTTAATCAACGCACGTAGTTGCGACGTAATCGTTAGCTGTAAATTAATACAACTTAAAACCTGACTAGGACTTACTACTAGAGATTGCAACTAGCACACTTAGTCTGGTTATTCAAGGATCTAAGTCGAGTTCTCAACTGTAGGAACTCGAAGTTACAACTGACGTTCCTCTTCGGTACCGACTCGTCTATCCAGTCATTCTAAAACAAAGGCAAGTGCAGTTATGTCTATTTGGTAATTTATCTAGTAATTGTTTTATTGCAATTTTTAAACCACATTGCTACACGGAACTCTCTCCTAGAGTTCGAATATTGACTCATTGATTGAATCTGATTGACTCGGGATATTGGGGGAGTAGTGTAGCGTCTATGACCAATACCCCTATATTGCATCATTGATTGTGCGAGCTGATTCCTCCTATACACGAGGATAGGCCGGACCGTATCATTAGGATATAATTGAATCATCCCAAGCCGGTCATAGTTCGTTACCTACTCAAATCACATTGTTTTCAATTGTAGAATTGTGAAAAATATTGTTAAAGTATTTCAAATTATTTAACATTGCAAATTTCAAATTATTATTGAATTATTGGATATTCGTAATTGTACTTTGCTCCCTCCTGACTGGAGATCCAACATTTTAGGTATCACTGATGAGGCTTTGTTACGCGATCCCAAGACGAGGAATTCGAGATTGCTGAGCTGTTTGCCTAGAGTTTTCTTTTATTCATGTTGTATAAAAAAATGGTTTAAGTTGTATCTTTTATTTCATGTAAAAGTTAATAAAGTTTTAAATTTTCCGATGTTGAGTTGTGACAAATTATAGTGTTGTGTATGGTTACCTGCTACTGAACAGCTTACCTGCCGCCGTCTCAACAACGGTGCAGGCTGGGCATGATCCGATTCGACCCAAGAAATTGGGACCGGGTCGTGACATGTTTTTAGTGGTGGCCCATGCAGGTCAACCAGAACAACAACTTAGGAAAACATACCTAGAAACAATTAGAACACTAGAACATCAATTTGTCACAACATAGGACCGAAATATATTATAAATAAATATTTTTGTTTGATTATAGACTGGTAGGATACCTTGCTTATGTATGCATCCTAAACCTTCTAGAGAATGACCATTGACCAAATCCTACTGGCGATGAGGTGTCCTCTCCAGATCATACCCCATCTCCTTAACCAAGCCCAAGGTCCTTTCCCTTGCGGCTGATTGACCGTCCCCATAATGCATCTAGTGAAGTTTTTTTTTTTCTACACTGGCGAATCCTACCTCATCTCAAACTGAATTGCATTTCCTTGGTGGAGTATCCATTTTTGTTGCTCCACTAGTACCAGCAATCATCTTCCAAATGGTTGTCCTATTTCAAGAAATCCTGGAGTTCCAGAAAGCTCAAGATGAAGCCCAGCAGGAACAGATGAATATCACGAGAGAAGACATGAAGAACGTCATGATGTAGCCTTAGTTATCTCCAACCAAGTTAGAGCAGAACTTTTGCCCTAGGAAGGATACCCTGAATCTAGAAGATATTTGGGTCCCATCAAGTACTCTACTTTCCGGCAGTCTTGCCGTAAGAAGCTATGGGCTTGTAACTATTGCAAGAGGCCTGGTCATCAGGCCGTTAGTTACTGCAAGAGTTTGGGACAATGTTTGGCATGTGGATCTGCTGAACATCGGGTAAAGGACTGCCCTTATCTGTTTATCAAACCAGAGCTCATAACCAGCAACACCTGTTAGGCCACAATCTAAGGACCCTCTTCCTATCCAGCAGACCCTGCCCCTTACAATAAGGCATGATTCAGACTCGAAGATCATAGAAGATGAAGGACCAGATCGATGAACTGAAGGCTTTAGGATTTATTCAGAGTAGAACTTTACCTTAGGAGCATCTATCTTGTATATGCCCCAGAAGGATGGAACAATGGATGTGCATCAAATTATCAGACACTAAAGAACAAGTACCCTCTGTCCGGATCGAGGATCTGTTTGATCTGTTTGTGTGAAGTTAGGGTGTTTCGAAGTTTGACTTAAGATTTGACTACCATCAAACCAAAGTCAGGAAAGAGGACATTTCCAAAGGCGGCGTTCAAACATCAAGTAAGGATAGTTTTCTGTGGTCAGGACGTTAGACTGACAAATGCTTCTGCTGTGTTCATGAATCTCATGAACAGAGATTTCCATGAGTATTTGAATCAGTTTATCTTCCCCATGGATAACATTCTGATATATTTGAAGACTGAAGAAGAGCATAAAGAACACCTGAGGAAGTTTTGGAAATTTTGAGGAAAAAGAAGTTTATTGGTAAGTTATCTGAACGTGGATTTTTCTTTGACAAGATGGACTATTGGCCATGTTGTCAAGAGAAGAAATTTCGATGGAAGATAGCTGCTGTTGAAGAGTGGTAAACCCCAAGTTCAATTCAGAAGTTTCTTGAACTTGGCCGGCTACTATCAGAAGTTCGTGCAGAATTTTCGCCAAGATTGCTGAGTCAATGACGAAGCTCACTTGGAAGAATGAAGAGTTCATCTGAACGAAAGATTGCCAGGCGGCATTGAGGAGCTGAAGAAGAGACTTACCACTACACCAATCCTTGCGCTACCCGCAGGAACCGGTGGGTTCTCAATTTACAGTAATGTCTCTGGAAATAGACTGGGCTGCGTTCTTCAACAACATGGGAAAGTAATTGCTTACACATGTAGGCAACTACAGACTCATGAGAAGAATCATCCCACACCTAATTTGAATTGCTGCAATTATCTTTACTTTGAAGCTATGGAAGCATGATTTTATGGAAAGGGAGTGAAAATATATACGGACTACCAAAGTCTGAAATATGTCTTCACTCAGAAAGGGCTGAATGTTAGACTAAGAAGATGGCTGAAGCAGATGAAGGATTTCGACATCAACTTGCAGTACCATTCAGGTAAGGCTAATGTGGTCGCTTTTGCACTTGGTCGATACTGATGGCGAAGTTCTTAACCAAGGACTAGCATCTGCTAGAAGACATCGAAAAGTTTGGACTGGAGGTTATACTACCTGGAGATAGAAGGACGGAGCTGGATGCTGATTCAGTATTGATGAAGTTCGAGGCTGATGGACAAAAATCAAGAGGACGTAGTTTCAAAACGAGGCACTTTGCAGACTTAGAGATCAAGTGTTGGCAAGAACACTTGAGGGTTTCTAAATTGATCAGCAGTGGAACTCTGAAGAATGGTGCGAGACTTTGCGTATCGGCTGACAAACGGAGGAACGAGTTGATGAAAGAAATGCACCAGTCGCAGTAATCCATATATTCAGGAGATAATAAGATGTATCGAAATATGCCTCCATTGATTGGTGTTATAGAATAAAGAAGGACAATTCCAGGTATGGGATTTTGTCAACATGAGGAATTTAGCAAGAGAACAACAAGTTTGTTGGAGCCGCTGGACAATTCAGAGTGGGAGTAGAAGCATATAACAATGAACTTTGAGTAAGGATTGCCTTGTTCCCAAGGAGGAAAGGGCACCAATTGGATTATAGTGGACCGACTGACTAAGTCGGCACACTTTATTTTCCTTCAATGTTGGTTTATCCACTAAGAAGTGGGGCAGCATTGTATGGGAAGCACATCTACCGGATTCATGGAGTACCGCGGGACGAGCAATCAGAGAGGTCAATCCAGACGCTTGAAGATGTTTGAGATGTTGCATCTTGGAATTTTGGTAGGTCTTGGGAAGACCAAATTGCATTTGGTGAAGTTTTCCTACCAGAGGAACAATCAGTTTTAACGGAGCTGGAATTTGAGGCCAGATACATCAGGCCATTTGAAGTTTAAGACGCGTTGGAAGTAGCGTACCAGTTAGCTCTACCAGCTAATCTTGAGAGGTTGCAACGTCTTCTACGTCACGGCTCAGACGTTACATTTCGGATCCGAGTCACATTTTGGATAATTCAGAACTGAAGTTTGAATCAAATTTCAGTGCCAGAGAAACCAGTTGCAAGCCTAGTCAGAGTTAGGAAGAAGATCAGAATTTGAGCCATCATTTAAACTCTTATTCCTTATCTTTTCTTTCCCCGTTCTAAATTTGACCAATGCTGCTAAATTAGCCTAGTTTTGCAAGCTATCTTTTTGTCAAGCTTGATCATGACGGTATTTTATTGGGTGCACCCACTAATGTATTGTCTAATCAGAACCGGTGCATGATGGTCTGATCAACCTCGTGTACTTTGGTTCGCTTTTGTATTCTTTCTGCATGGATGATATCATAAATAAATTTTTTTTTTTTCAACCGTCTCATCCATGACTACTTTGGAAATTCTTATTGTTTGAACCTGAATTATGAACACCATACTCGTGCCTGTTTGAATTGTAGAAATCCTGTTCTACCCCATCTTTAAATTTCGAGGACGAAATTTTCTAAGGAGGGAAGGTTGTGAAACCCGTAATTTTCGGGAATTTTTTTTAGGAATTATTAATTATTTTAATGTGGTTAAATAGATTTTTGTGATTAAATAAAATTTTAATATTTATGAAGTGTTAGTTTAATATTAATATTATTTTAAAAGTGTAAAATTATTTTCAAAATTAACATGGAATTTTGATTGACAGCCCAGACCCGAACTCAGTTCGAATCCGATTAGAGACATAAAATGTTTTCCAAATATTTTTAGTATTTTAAATTATTAGGAGTTAACGTAAATTTTTATATTGGATCAAAATGATTTTTATACAAGGTTTTAATTGGAGCCCAAATGCCTTAAGTTCATAATAGCCTTTTAGCTCACACCCAAAGCCTATAGATATAGGTCCATACCCTTAAGCCTCTAGCCCAAAGCCCAAATATTTGGAGTGAAATGTTTAGTTTAAGGCCCAACCCATAAATGACCACTAGCCATAAGAGGGTGGCAAACTCATTGTATGGGAAAATTCATTCTGTTGAATGAATTCTAATTTGTGAGCATTCATTGGGAAGCTGTTTGCTGTGAGGAGCTTTTACTTCTCAAAACCGAAACTTTCGGTTGTCCCTTTCCGTGAACGCTCGGCCGTTGGCCTTCCACCGCCGGCCGGAGTAATGGCTTGGGGGCTTTTCCCTTTCCTTTTCATGGTAACTCCCATACTCTCATATCATATAAAAACCCTTCTACCATCTCCATTCCCTCCACACCAAACTTCTTCATCATCTTTTTCCCTCTTTCCCATCTATTTTTCCGGCGAGGCCATCCCCACCGGGCCGCCCTTCCCGGCGCACCCCTAGGCCGGCCGTCCGCCACTGACCCGAGCCCGATCCCCGACCGCGGCCCTTTCCCGGCCGAACCGACCGCCCGGCGACCCCTGGCGTCGCCCGATCCAGCCTCGGCCTACCGCCTGTGCCGCCCCGTTCGTTCGACACCGCCCTGGTTGCCCCGATCCGCTGCTGGACGCGTGCACCATGTGTTCCGAGTTCCGATTCCGAGGAGTTCCGCGTGTTCCGAGTCCGAGGCATCACTTCGGATTCCGTCAATTTTTGGTAACTTCTGGATAATCCTGTAGTTTTTCTTTGGATTTAGTCTGTGATGATATTGGTCCACCGATTCCTTCGGGAATTCGGATTTTTTGGTTACGTTCCAATTACGTTACCATTTCGGTTTTTCGAAGTTTCTTCGGAAAATATGTTTGTTGTTGGTTTTACTTCGGTGAGTTTTCTGGAATAGTTTTAGGAATTCTTCCGGGAGATTTTCGGAAGAAGTTTTCGGTATTTCGGTTAAAATTCGGGTTTTGGGTTGTCTCTGTTGGTTTAACCTTCGGAGAGGTCTGTGTTCTTTTCGATTTTGAAATTTCCGAATCTATCGGAAATAGTGTTGTGATTATAAATTTTATATTAAGTTGGGTTTTTGGAAGAATTGGTTCTGTGGCTAGTCTCGGAATTTCTGAGAATTCATGGGGATAGTTATGTGGGTTTGGAAATGTTTGCTGGCTTTGGAAAATTGTTCTGTGGATTTCCGATATTGTTTCAGGTTTCCGAATTGGTTTCGGGAAATAATTTATGGGATGTTTTTTTTTGGGTATTCCTGGTTTGGGATTGTTTTTGCAGAAAAATCGACGTGTTTCCCAGTTTTTGGGTGGACCGAAAATAGAGGAAATGCTGCCGAAATTTTTACAAAAGTCTAAAATGATTTTTAAATGAATTTCGGAATAATATTATTTTGGATATTATTTTAGGGCGACGACCGTACCGGTCTGTGGGCCCCGGCGAAATGCAAACGCACCGGTCCGACCGGACGTTGTGGTATTAGCCGAATTTTGAGGAATGGACCGAGTCTGAGACTCCTAGTTTTCTTTTATTTATTATTTTATTTTTAGGCTAAATATTATAGTCATTTAAATTCTGCATTTTATTTAATAATTCAGTCATTTTCTTATTTAATGTAAAAGAAAGATGTATCGGGCATAAGCCCACCCTAGGACCAGTAGCTGTGCCCATGTATTTGTGTAGCGTAGTTATTTTCTTTTCTTTTTCTGGTGGATGTAATTTGGGTGGATTTTGGATTGATTTCATATTCGTAGATAGGACGTAATTTACGGCTTAATTACGAGTTTAGCTAAAATAAATAAAATATTATTAATTCACTGTTTGTCACTAAAAGAAAACTGTATTTTATATACATATTATGAAAACACAAAGTTTTCCAAATTGTAATTGATTCTTGCGATTTTCCAAATTGTAATCGATTCTCGTGATTTTCCAAATAATTCAATTAACCGGCTTAATCAACGCACGTAGTTGCGACGTAATCGTTAGCTGTAAATTAATACAACTTAAAACCTGACTAGGACTTACTACTAGAGATTGCAACTAGCACACTTAGTCTGGTTATTCAAGGATCTAAGTCGAGTTCTCAACTGTAGGAACTCGAAGTTACAACTGACGTTCCTCTTCGGTACCGACTCGTCTATCCAGTCATTCTAAAACAAAGGCAAGTGCAGTTATGTCTATTTGGTAATTTATCTAGTAATTGTTTTATTGCAATTTTTAAACCACATTGCTACACGGAACTCTCTCCTAGAGTTCGAATATTGACTCATTGATTGAATCTGATTGACTCGGGATATTGGGGGAGTAGTGTAGCGTCTATGACCAATACCCCTATATTGCATCATTGATTGTGCGAGCTGATTCCTCCTATACACGAGGATAGGCCGGACCGTATCATTAGGATATAATTGAATCATCCCAAGCCGGTCATAGTTCGTTACCTACTCAAATCACATTGTTTTCAATTGTAGAATTGTGAAAAATATTGTTAAAGTATTTCAAATTGTTTAACATTGCAAATTTCAAATTATTATTTGAATTATTTTATATTCGTAATTGTACTTTGCTCCCTCCTGACTGGAGATCCAACATTTTAGGTATCACTGATGAGGCTTTGTTACGCGATCCCAAGACGAGGAATTCGAGATTGCTGAGCTGTTTGCCTAGAGTTTTCTTTTATTCATGTTGTATAAAAAAAATGGTTTAAGTTGTATCTTTTATTTCATGTAAAAGTTTAATAAAGTTTTAAATTTTCCGATGTTGAGTTGTGACAAATTATAGTGTTGTTGTATGGTTACCTGCTACTGAACAGCTTACTGCCGCCGTCTCAACAACGGTGCAGGCTGGGCATGATCCGATTCGACCCAAGAAATTGGGACCGGGTCGTGACACCCCTAAATTCAAAAAAAATACAGTCTAATCTACCTGTGGAATTATTGAATTTTGGAACCGTTCAATTAGCCCAGCACTAATCTAAATGAGTACTGTAGCAATGTGTTAAGCAGTACCCATCTAATTTAATTAGAATTCCTAATGAAATGTTTGATATCCTTTTAGCAATGTTTTCTTAAATATTGCAGTTAGGTACTTTCTTCTAATTTTCTTATTAATAATATTTTGGCCTAACAAGTATTTACTTAAAATTAAGTTGCTGTTATTGACATTCCCAATATGTCATCCAACACTCCTATCTAATTTCTATTATTCTAATTCCAAATCTATTCATGCATTAAATATGACATTAATTTGTACATGTATAAAGGGATGAGTGCATGATGACATTTTAGGAGTGCCAATACTGTTAGTACATGGACAAATTTGGAATTTGAATATTAAAAAATTAAAGAGGAGTGCACGATGAAATTTTAAGAGTGCCACTAACGATATCCAAAATTAAATTCAAGTTTATAATTTCTTAATAATGTTATGATTATTGACAATATGATTGCTAAGTATGTTATTATTACTATTTAATATAGGATCTTTTTCTTGCCATATTAATAAATAGAATTTACTAAGGAATATATTACAACTTGGGGTTCTAGAAGGAGAATAGGACAAGGGCTAGGGGTGAGCAATGGTTCGGTTCAAACCGAACCGAATATACAAAAACCAAAATAACCTTAAATAGTAATTTCTTAAAAAAAATCGAACCATTTCATAAAAATTGAACAAAACCAATTAATTCGATTTGGTTTTCGGTCATGCGCCAATGGATCGGACCTTCACATTTTAACAAATGAGCCAATATAAATAATAAATTAAAAAATCTGACATTGTTGCATTTATAATATATTACAATTACAAAGCATAAAAATATTAATATATATTGATTGAGGGTAGAGAGAGAGCGCTCAAAGAGGCGACAACAAGTGCATAATGGAAGGAGAGAGTGTGCATAGATAGGATTAGCAAAAATATTAGTATATATAAATTGAGGGTACTTTGGTAAATTATTGAATCTAAATCAATTTTTGTTCGGTTACTAGAACCAAGAACCAAAACCGATATTTCAAAATTTGAAATCTCTAAACTGAACTGATGACAAAAAAATTGAATTGGTTGTCTTATTCTAGTTCAGTTCGTATTCGCCATCGAATCTTTTTGGGCAGAAAGATTGCTTGGGATGATAAGTATCTTTCAGGAGGACAAAGAAGAAGAGAGTTTGAAACAAGACTCCTTTTATTTCCTTATATAATACAATTTTGAACAGTACAACAAAAACTATAACAGAAAGGATTTGCTAATACAAATAAAGATTCCGAAAAAGTGTGCTGATGGAGATCGGGAACTGTAATTGACCCCTTTACTCCTTTGATGATCCGATACTTAGTAGCTTCTTGAAGTTCTCTCCATGACTCTTTCCTGTATATCTGGTATCCTCATTGACGAGGTAGATATGGTGGATTCGATCAGTTCATGATCTGATCTTCTCCGCTTTTGGTGCTCCTCTATCATCTTTCGATGATCTCTCTCGAAGTCGATCCTCGATCATTCCATGCTTGATTGATCATTTGCTTCGTTTGATGATCTTTCTGTCTGATGATCCTCTTTCTATATTTACCTTTTAGCGGGCAAGCTATAAAGAATGTAATAATTATGGGGTAAATCTTCTGCATGAAAGACGCCATCTGGATGTCACAACTGTTTAGGTAGGATGTTAACTGCTTTGCCTAGTTAAGGCACTGATTGGGCAGTCGTTGCTGCTAGAGCTCCGGGAGAGGACTTAAGGATACTTGGGTGTAATCGTCGATGGTTATGAATGTCCACCCGTACTGCTTGATCACAGGTGACTTAGCACGCACAAATTTTTAGGATAACTTATTGTTTGGATGGTGCGGTTGTGTAACGTATATGCCATAAACAGAAGATTTAATTCAGGGGCACGATCTTTGATTGATGCATGGTGCCGATCGTGATTTTGGAGAAAATATCCGGTTTGAATGGGGCGGTTATGGTGCACACAATATAAACGTGGTGTTGATCCTTCCAGTTGTTGCCAGTAGGATTTGATATAATCTGATTCAGGACGTGAATCAACTTATGGTGTTCTAGTCTGGGGCACAAACCAGCTTATGTTGATCCAGTCCCGAGCGTGAACCAGTTTGTGTTGATCCGGTCCACAGTACAGAGCAGCTTATATTGATGAGGAGGGTGGCTCAGCCTAGGAGTTAACCCGTCTGTCTTGATACAGAGACTGGTGGGTAGTTTGAGTCATATGACTCCTTGGATGCATGAAGCTTTTTGGAAGGGAATGTTGGCCCATTCCATGGTCACACCCGATTTTAATAATCGACATAAACTCAAGTCAATACACAAAATATACGAACTGCTGCTAATCATTTTAGGTCTTGTGAAATCAATATCAACAAGCGTACTACTGCATCATCAAGCACGTAAATCATCAGTCTGAAGCTTACTTTCATTGGAATCTAGTTCGAGTCATTTTATAATTTATTATGTATTTTATCTTTATTGAGTCTAGGATATAAATTGTACGATCGACTGGGTAATACTGGCTTAGGTTAATCATAGTCCACTTTTTATACAGCCTACCTATTCATATTTCATCCACCAAAAAGTTCAATTCCATTCTGCAATAATATTTTACGAATGTTTAACATTTTTACCTAGACAAAACTCAAGCCGAGTTCGGTCTAAACTCTGACCGAGTTCGATCGGTTTAAATTTAAATATTTGTTGCCTCCAAATATGCATGCAACGTTCATATGCGAAATCTTTGCATCAGAACTCTGCCCGAGTTCGGTCCTAGAAAACACCAATAAATATAAGAGAATTTCTCATTCCAAATCACTCAATCAATTTCATCTTCTCTTATCTATTCAATATGTATTTTTTATTCGATCAAAATCTTTCATATCTCACCTACACTCCTCTTAGCCAAAAGCCAGTAATATCTATTTCGATCTAGTGTCTTTTGGTTTTCAAGATTTGTAAAGAGGTTGATCAAAGTATAGAAATTATCTCCGTTGTGGAGCCGGTCGTGCGCTTGTCACCAAGCACGGTGTTGTGAAGTTGGTTGTGCACTTGTCACCAAACACGGTATTGTAAGAGACTGCAAGCTCTCAATTAGCTTGTGCCTTAGTGGATTAACATCGAGCAAGAGTACTCGAGACTGGATTAGTCCCCTCAGAGGGATACCAGTATACATCGCTGTGTCACTGAGTTTGATCTCTCTATCTCTTGCTATATTTATTTACTGTCATAGTTATCTGTTTATAATTTTAAAATTGGTGATTATTTTTTGCTGCACTCGCACTCACTCTATTCACCCCCTAGAGGTGCTCAACGGTCCTACAATTGGTATGAGAGCAGGTTATATTCTAATATAACAAACCTCAGAGAGTATATATGGCAGCCGTGAAATCAATATTCAACGGTGAAGGGCAATCCACAATAGACCTCCACTATTTGATGGTACTAATTATACCTACTGGAAAACATGGATGACTTTCTTCTTAAAGTCTTTTGACTTTGATCTTTGGTCTATAGTTGTTGATGGTTATAAGAAACCGACACCTACAGTAGTTGATGGCCTGCTTGTAGACAAGCCTTATGACAAATATACAGAGGCTAAAAAAGCAAGGCTAGTCTAGATGCTCGTGCCATCAACGCACTATTCTGTGCAATTGATAAAACGAAATTCAACAGAGTTTCAACCTGTAAGACGTCTCACGAGATTTGGAAACTTTTTGAGGTAACTCATGAAGGTACTTTCCAAGTGAAGGAATCCAAAATCAGTAGACTAACACAGGAGTATGAATCTTTTAAGATGAAATCCGGTGAGTCAATTACACAGATGTTCACACATTTCCTTGATATTACTAATCCTTTGCAATCTCTTGGTAAGGATTACAACAATCATGAGAAGATCAAAAATGTGCTACGGGCTCTAACCAAGAACTGGAACCCAAAGGCAACATCAATCATTGAAGGAAATGATCTCACCACCATGTCTCTGTAAACACTGATGGGCAAGCTCATGAACCATGAGCTTGATCTGCAAGAGTTTGAAGAAGTAACCCCAAAATAAAAGTCTATCACTTTTAAAGCTCAAGCCAGAAAATCTACATACAATGATTCTGAGGAAGAATCATCAAGTGGTGATGAACAAGCCCTACTAGTGAAGAACTTTAGAAAATTTCTAAAGTTTGAAAAATCAAACAGAAGGAAGAGAGATATCCAAGAAAGTAATGAAGATGAAACAATATGCTTTGGATGCAAGAAATCAGGGCACATGAAGAAGGATTGTCCAACTACGAAGAAAAGCAGTCCATACGATAGATCAAGATCAAGCAGAAAAGCAACAACCAGTCAAAAGTATGCTAACACAAGTATATGGCATAAAAGTGATGCCAGTGATACAGAGAGAAGACAGACCTTGCAGAAATGCTAATGTCTGTCTTATGGCTTTTGATAATGTATCCTCAAACCCTTTGTATGATGACTTTACTTTCGATGAATTAGAAAATGTCTTTAGTGAACTACTTGAAGAACATAGAAATGTGCTTAACAAGTATAAGTAATCTCGAAAAGAGATTAAGGCATACACAACAGAGATAGCTAGACTGTCCAGTCTTATTGAAGACATTAAAGAGACATCTACTACCGGTAACACGGAAGAGATAGCCAAACTCAAAGTAGACTATCATGAGGCTATCCTCAAAGTTGATAAGAAAGAAAGAGACTATGTCAAAATACAAGAGTTATATGACATATAGAAGAAGAAGCACTTAGTCATAGAACAAAGACTCTCAGACATGACTGCTAAATATGAAGACTCTTTTGCGGTTTCTAAAAAGTTAGAAATTAAGTTAGGCAAATAGGCATACCTGTGACACAGCCTAAGTTTAGTCTTAATGCTAAGCATACACCTAAGAGGACTAAAACTAATAAAGCACGAAAGAAACACGATTATCACCATGCTTTCACTTATAGGTTTTCAAAGAAACCAAGTAGGCATGTCAACACAGTTTCAACTACCACTGTTTCTAAACTCACTTGCACATATTGTGGTACTCATGGACACATATCACAATATTGTATAGTAAGGAAACTTGTTGACAATCATACTTTATTTTAGAGACCTATGGACCCTTCAGTAAATGGGTACCAAAGGATTCATCTACTTGTTTTGTAGGTGGACCCTCAACCCTCTCATGCTAAAAGCAAGTGGATTCTCGACAGCAGATGTTCGCGACACATGACAGGTGATGCATCTTTGTTCGCCACGCTATCGATAAGAAAGAAGGATACGTCTCATTCGGAAATAATATGAGAGGTGATATCATTGGCAATGGCACTGTTAGTATATCTCCCTATCCAGTAATAAAAGACGTTTGTCTAGTTACAGAATTTAAACATAACCTACTAAGCATAAGTCATTTGGCTGATAATGGTTATGGTATCAACTTTGTAAAAGACAAATGTATCATATATGATATGTCATCTGGTAATCCCGTATATGAAGGGATTAGAGAAGACAATATTTATGTTTTCTTTCTGGAGAGTACTAATAATGCAGGAAGATGCCTAGTAGCTAATCTAGATGAAAGCTGGCTATGGCATATAAGACTAGGACATGCAAATATGGACACTATCTCATGACTGAGCACTAAGAAGCTGGTAAAAGGACTTTCCGAGATTTCATTCAAGAGAGATATAGTATGTGCTGAATGTGAAAAGAACAAAGCACATAGGTCTACATTTAAATCCATCAACGCTGTAAGTACTTCTAGACCTTTGCAGTCGATACATATGGATTTATTTGGTCCTAGTAGAGTCGCTAGTCTTGGCGGTAAGCTCTATGCTTTTGTTATTGTTGATGATTTCTTTCGTTTTACTGGGTTTAATTTTTATCAAACAAAAGTTATGCTATTTTAAATTTTAGTTATTTTGTAAAAAGGTACAAACGTAAAAGGCTTCATGATTACTCGTATCCGAAGTGATCATGGCGGTGAATTCGTAAATTCTGATTTCAAAAAGTTTTGTGATGATAGTGGGTACTACCACGAATTTTCTTGTCCTAGAACTCCTCAACAGAATGATGTTGTGGAGCAGAAGAACCGTACTCTAAGCGAGATGTCTAGAGTCATGCTGAATTAGCATAATCTTTCTAAATATTTTTGGACAGAAGCTGTTAGCACAGCCTGTCATGTTTTTAAATAGGGTATTAATTCGACCCATCTCGAAGAAAATACCTTATAAACTTTGGTTTGGAAGGATTCCAAAAATTTCTTATTTCAAAGTTTTTGGATGTCGCTATTTTATCCTGAAAACCAAGGACAACTTGGGTAAGTTCGACTCTAAAGCAGATGAAGGAATATTTTTCGGATATGCTGCTAAGAGTAAGGGATATAGAATTTTTAATAAAAGGTCTATAATTGTTGAAGAATCTATTAACGTTACTTTTGATGAGCTCAATAGTCACAGATCTAGCGACAATGATGATGAAGGTGTACAAGCAAAAACCGATAAGAGTCCTGTGGAAGATCTGACTCATAAATTTGAATCATTAAAATTCTTACCAGATCATCCAGAGACACTCATTATAGGTGATGTATCAAAGGTGTAAGTACAAGCTCATCTCTTAGAGATTCTGAAAATAGCAGCAAATGTAGATTTTATTTCTCAAATAGAACCTAAGAATATAGAAGATGCCTTTACTGATGAGTTTTGGATTAATACCATGCAAGAGGAACTTAATCAATTTGAGAGAACCAAGTTTGGAAAATCGTTCCTAAACCTATTAGTCAATCGATAATTGGTACCAAATGGGTGTTCCGAAATAAACCAAGTGAAGATGGACAAGTTCTACGCAACAAAGCACGTCTAGTGGCACAAGGTTATAATCAAGAAGAAGGTATTGATTATGACGAAACATATGCTCCTATTGCTAGACTAGAAGCTATCAGCATGTTTTGTGCATTTTCATGTTTTAATGATTTTAAATTATTTCAAATGGACGAGAAAGTGCATTTTTGAACGGATTTCTAAAAGAAGAAGTTTTTGTGAAACAACCCCCTGTCTTTGAAGATTTTCGAAAACCTGATCACGTCTTCAAGCTTAAGAAAGCACTCTATGGACTCAAACAGGCACCTCGTGCTTGGTATGAACGCCTAAGTGCCTTCTTACTTGATAATAGTTTTTCAAAAGGAAGAGTTGATACAACTTTGTTTATCAAATCTTTAGATGATGACATTCTTCTTGTACAAATATACGTTGACAACATTATATTCGGTTCTACTAATGCAAAACTTTGTCAAGAGTTTGTTAAGTGTATACAGAGTGAATTTGAGATGAGTATGATGGGAGAGCTAAACTTCTTCCTAGGACTCCAGATCAAACAACACTCAAAGGGAACATTCATCAATCAAGCCAAGTATACGAAGGACGTACTGAAAAAGTATGACTTCGATAATGTAAAGCCTATCGGAACTCTAATGGCTACATCTAAAAAGCTTGACACTGATGAAGTGGCAAACCTGTCGACCAGCGTAAGTATTGATGTATGATTGGTAGCTTATTATATTTAACTGCTAGTCGCCCTGATATTATGTTCAGTGTTTGCATCTGTGCACGATACCAGGCAAATCCTAAGGAATCACACCTAAGTGCCGTTAAGCGTATCTTCCGATACCTTAAGGGAACTTCTACAGTCGGCTTGTGGTATTCTAAAACCAAATCCTTTGACCTGATAGGTTACTCAGATGTGGATTTTGCAGGATACAAAGTAGACCGTAAAAGTACCAGCGGTACGTGTCATTTCCTAGAAAAGGCCTTAGTCTCATGGTTTAGCAAAAAATAAAATTCTGTAGCATTATCAACTACTGAGGTTGAGTATATCGCCGCAGGATGTTTCTGTGCTCAAATTTTATGGATGAAGCAAACCCTAGAAGACTACAATCTGTACTACACTAAGATTCCTATTTATTGTGATAACACTAGCACTAGTAACCTAACTAAGAACCCTGTATGTCACTCATGCACAAACACATTGAGATTAGTCATCACTTTTTACGTGATCACCAACAACACGGGAACATCTGCCTAGAGTTTATTGACACAGATCATGAAGTAGCAGATATTTTCATAAAACTACTAGCTGAAGACCGATTTAACATTATGAGGCGAGAGCTCGTGTCACGACCCGCACCCTTATGAGGGGCACGAGCACGTGGGTACGTCCAGCCTACGCCGCAGAATCGGCGGTAGAACGCTGTATATAACGTCTGTAAATACTACGACTAACAGTTAAAATGTACCTGTACAGTATATCTCTCCGATGGAGGTGACATAAAAATACAGTCTCAATCACAAATAAAACTAAGGTAGATAGCTCAGAAGGAAAGACATATGATAGATGAAGAGTAAATAAGTGCAGAGTCCAATACAAGTCCAGATATATACAACATCACAGGGTATCAAAATAGAATATAGAAACTACAGTCTGAAGCTAGCTGGATCGCAGTCCAATCAAACCTAGCTAACCTACCTACTCTGGAAGTACAAAATCTAGTGGCTCTACTATAAGACCACGATCCAAGACTACTCCATCTAACTCGAGCCTATAATAGGTCGAGCAGTTCGCATCAGAATCATCTGTAATATATCATAACGGTATCCTGTCAGGATAATGAGCAAGTACAAACACTAACAGCAGTTCCATGTGAATTGACAAGTTCTATAAGAGACAGTATAATGAACTACGAGACAAAGATATATGAAGACTTGGGAACCATTCGGAAGCCGAGTTACAACCCTTAAACCAAACAAGGACCGGGGTTGTAATTCTTCTCCCGAGCAGAACTTAGTCTCCAATCAAGGTACAATGTAAAGGCATGTAGAGCATGTGAGTAACTGTATATCATGCATGGTGAGAAAGTACTGAATATAGACAGAACAGGATATATGACAAGAAAAGTAAATATAAAATGTGCCTCGAATATTGTAGCCTAATGTGATCGGTATGGGTCAAGAATCAGGCTTCCAGCCGACCGGCTACAAGTACGTGGACTCGGCCCGGCGGGATGGTAAGCAATGGAGCAAGTAGTAGCACAGGTCAGGCTATACCCATCGTGAGGTGAGGGTATAGCTATGATACAAGTAGTAACTCAAGGTGGGCATTGATCACACACTATAATATTCTCCATTTCCCGAATAGTATACGGATCCGGACATAGCACGTCATGACGCGGGATTCCCAAAGAGGGAAGCAAGTCCACTTCAGGAATCCGCATCAATACAAGTACGAGAATCAAGACTAAGCAAGTACCAGTATCCCAAGAATCCAGGAATGACATCTCATAACAGAAATCCGACAATACTAGTCCGTGAACTATCGTGTCTGAGAATCAAGTAAGACACTATGACTGAATCGGATATAGCAAATATCAAGACATAAAAACTATCAGTAAATGTACTCGCCTGCTGTCCTGAGCTGTAGGATATATCAATGCTCAGAGCGGTATTAGAAGACCTAATATGAGATACTGTAAGTTAATTTAGGTTTAAACAAGTTTAGGATGATTTACAATGAATGATATGCAATCTAGGTCAAACTCGGTCTCACTGAGTCACACTAAGTCCTGTCAAGTCAATCTAGGTCAAATCAAGTTATATCAAGTCAATCTAAGCCTAACTAAGTCAATCCTAGGTCATACCAGTCATCACGGGTCAAAACAAGTCGAAGAAAGTCAAACGGGGTCAAGAGTTGGCTACAGTTAACTTTTGGTCAACTGGTCAATCCTGGTCACTCTGGTCAACTCTAGGTCAACCCTGGTCAACCCTAGGTCAATGGTGACTAATAGTTGACTTTTGGTCAACTACACAAGTCTAATGGAAATTGGGACTAATTTGGGTAAAGCGTTGACCCATAGTTGACTTTTGGTCCAAAAAGTCAACCGTGGTCAACCGGGGTCAAGACTAGGTCTAGGCGACTATTTCTAACTTACCAACCTCCCATATCCAAGTCCATCTTGGACTTCGAAACTCATATCTTGGCCGTAGCCATATCCTATTTTACCCTTAAAAGGGTAAAATTCTAGCTTAGGCAACTATCAGTTAGCCTACCTACGCTTGGTATTTGACCCGAGCTCCCTAGGGTAGTAAGGTACTAGCCTATATATTACCTACCAGATACCTAAGTAAAGTGGACATCTTGTCCATGTTACGGCCCATTGCCGGTATCTTGAATATTTCAAGATACGCAATGGTACGGTGCGATAACCGGCGCCCTACAACCCCGATTTTCACCCGGAAGCCTACCCGCAAAATCTAAATCACGTATTCTTGCCCCAACGCCAAGTTTCAGCTCAATCCGATACTCTGAGCTCCGTTTCGCCCTCTAACTCGGTTTTTCCCTATTTCCTATTCTAGCCTTCTATTCTTCTAACTTCTTCCAATCTTTCCTTCTAACTTTTAATTCTTTTCTAACTTCTAATTCCATAAATTTTTCTACTTTCTCTACAAACATCCATAATAATACATATATATATATATATATATATATATATATATATATATATATATATATATTATATAGATAAAGGGGGGGGGGGGGGGGGGGGGGGTTCTATAGGCTTAAAGCCAAGGGGGGGGGGATTCAAACCTGGCAGCAGCTGCTGCCAGGGTGATGTGCTGCTGTTAC
>JANAVB010012629.1:0-30730 GCA_029216955.1 Iris pallida | reverse complement strand
CTTTTTGCCTTTCAAAGTGGGTTTATCTACGGAGAGGCTGGCTGAGCTGTATGTTCGTCAGATCGTGAGATTGCACGGAGTTCCGGTGAGCATAGTTTCAGATCGGGATAGCCGATTCACTTCCCACTTCTGGAGGAGTTTGCAGGCTAGCTTGGACACCTCGCTCAAGTTTAGTACCGCTTAGCATCCTCAGACAGACGGGCAGTCGGAGAGGACCATCCAGACTTTGGAGGATATGCTTCGCACATGTGTGCTAGATCTCGGGGGTTCTTGAGAGGACCATCTTCACCTGGTAGAGTTTTCTTACAACAACAGCTACCAGGCCAGTATAGAGATGTCACCATTTGAGGCTCTATATGGACGGAGATACCGTACTCCTTTGTCTTGGGACGATGTCGGCGAGCGGGCGCTTCTTGGGCCGGAGATGGTTGTGGATGCGGCCGAGAAGGTCAGGATGATTAGAGACAGACTTCGGGTGGCTCAGGATAGGCAGCGGCATTGGGCCGATAGTCACCGGAGACCGTTAGAGTTCGAGGTTAGTTTCAGTTCTTGTCGTGTTGTTTGTGATTGTTGTTTAGTCTGTGTGTTAAGTTTTGTCTTGTGTCTAGGTTGGTGACATGGTATTTCTGAGGATATCCCCGACACGTGGTACTATTCACTTTGGCGGCGGTGGGAAGCTCAGTCCGCGCTACATCGGACCTTCTACCATCTTAGAGAGGATCGGTGCAGTAGCCTACCGACTGGACTTGCCTACTAGGCTTGAGGGAGTGCACAACGTGTTTCATGTATCTCAGCTAGAGGTATGTGGCAGATCCTAGCCATGTATTGGACCATTCAGCGATACAGGTGGGACCTACTCTCAGCTATCCAGAACAGCCGGTGGAGATTCTGGATCGCAGGGAGAAGGTGCTCCGGAACCAGGTCATACCCTTGGTTCGGGTTGCGTGGAGACATCACTCTCCAGGTGAGTCTACCTGGGAGAGGGAGGACGACATGCGGGAGCGTTTCCCTTATCTTTTCGTGCCCTGAGGTATAAATGTATTTCCTTTATTTCTGTTTGTGATTTTCTGTGCTTGTTGTCTTCAATTTCGAGGACAAAATTTTTTTAAGGTGGATAGACTTGTCACCCTCACTTTTCCAAGTTAGGGGTAAAATGGTAATTTTCTATTTTATAATATTTTTGGGAATTTTATTTCATGAATATTAATATTTAATTATTATAGGAGTCGGATTCGAATTTCATCGCATTTCGAGTTAATTCGGGACCCCGGGAAATTTCGACTTGAGTCGTAATTAGCATGTTATTTAACCATGGCCGACCACACTAAACTTTTAGGTTTAGGAGTTTGGACTAGTCCCCCATGAGTAATTAAGTTTAATTATAATTTTATTTAATTTTAGCAATTTCCAAAACCAATTTTGGGTCTTAACTTAGCCTAGAAGCTAGAGAGGGGCAAACTTGTAATTACAAGTGCCCCTACCATTGACCACCGTGGCCGGCCACCTATAGCACCCCCCCTCCACCTCTTTTACTTCACCACCAAGTTAAAACTCTCTCTCTCTTCATTTCTTTCTTCTTCTTCAACTTCTTCTTCCTTCAAATCTACTTTAGGTACAATCTCTAATCTCTCATTTTGCATTATTCCTTCACATAAATTAGAGAGGGACCATTCTCTACAAGTTGACCCTAGATTTGTTAGGTTCCCCTAAAATCTAGTTTAAGGATTATTTATGGATTTATCCTTTTTGAGTGGTATATATATATATATATATATATATATATATATATTATATATTATATATATATATATATAATATATATATATATATAACATATGTATTATGTGTGTATTTATGTGTGTGTAGAGGAGAGTGATAGTTGTGTCTTGAGAGTGTGTCCATGTGAGAGTGTGTGTGTGTGAGTGTCCATATATATAGATACATATAAGTGTGTGTGTCTATATATATATATATATATATATATATATATATATATTATATATTATAATATATATATATATGTGTGTGTGTGTGTGTGTGTGGTCATGTGTATATATGTGTGTATTTGTATGTGTAGAGAGGGAAGGGAATGAGGAAATGTATGTGAGTGATATATATTATATGTGAGAGTGATAGAGAGGAATTAGAAGAGAATTAAAGGAGATCGAGATGGAGATTAGAGAGGTTTTTAGAGTAATTTAGAGTGGGAGGATGGATGGATTTGTGAAGGGGAAAGGGGGAGCAACCAAGGCAGCAAGGGGGGGCTTAGGGAGTGCTGCCCCCCCCCCCCCCACAGCAGCAGCAAACTGCAGCAGCAAGTAACAGCAGTAGGCAGCAACAGTAGCAGCAGCCTAGGCACATTCCCCCCCCCCCCCCCCCCACTTTTGACCCCCAAATCAACCTATAGATACCCTATATATACCCATATATATACATATGTATACCTATATATATAGCCCTATATAACCCTAATTAGCCCACTAAATAACCCCCCAAAGATTGTCCCAAGAGGGTGTGAAAAGTGAGAGTTGAATGAGTGAATGAGAGAGTGAAATGTTAAGTTAGGATTTGGTGATAGGGGAAAATTGAGTTCCGTGATTCGGAACGCGTCGAAACTTGGAGGGAACTTAGATAATGTGATTTAGATTTTGTGGGCAGGCTTCGGAGTTGGAATCGGGGTTGCGTGTGGGTTTGGGGAGTTGGTATCGCACCGCACCATTCCGTATCTTGAAATATTCAAGATAACGGGTAAACGGGCGATTCGAACCGTAAGATGGACTGGATGTCCACTTACCCTAGAAAACTTGGTAGGTAATGGTTGTATAGGCTAGTACCCTACTACCCTAGGAAGCACGGAGTAGAATTCCTAAGGGAAGGCCACTTGGCGTCGAGTTAGAACGGTTTAAGGGTAAATGTTAAGGGGTAATCGGATAATTTCGAGATACGGAGTTCGGGTATTCGGATTGACTTGAAACTTGGGTGGCTTGTTGGGTACACCTACAAATATCATATTTGAACTGATTTTGGCTCGGTTGACCCAGAGTTGACTTTTTACCCAAAAGTCAACCGTGAGTCAACACTTTGTCTAGTTTTGACCAAATCCAAACCATAGTTGACCAGTTGACCAAAAGTCAACTGTTGGTCAACATTTGACCAGTTTGACCTAGGGTTGACCTAGAGTTGACCAAAGTTGACCAGGGTTGACCAGTTGACCGAAAGTCAACTGTAGGCCAACTCTTGACCCCGTTTGACTTTCTTCGACTCGTTTTGACTTGCGATGACTGGTATGACCTAGAGTTGACTTAGTCTGACTTAGATTGACTTGATATAACTTGATTTGACCTAGATTGACTTAACAGGACTTAGTGTGACTCAGTGAGACCTAGTTTGACCTAGATTGCATATCATTCATTGTGAATCATTCTTAAACTTGTTTAAACCTAAATTAACATACAATATCTCATATTTAGGTTTCTGATTACCGCTCTGAGCATTGATATACCCTACAGCTCACGACAGCATGCGAGTACATTCACTGATAGTTTTTATTGTCTTGATATCTGCTATATCCGATTCAGTCGTAGTGTCTTACTTGATTCTCAGTCACGATAGTTCACGGACTAGTACACGTTGGATCACGGTATGAGATGTTGTTCCTAGATTTCTGGGTTACACTTCTTATCTTGTTTCCTGTACTTGTATAGACACCGATTTCTAAGAGGATTTGCTACCCTCTTACGGAATCACGTGCCATGACGTGTCATGTCCAGATCAATTGTACTATTCGGGGATGGGGAATTATTAGGGGCTATGTGATCCAAGCCACCATGTCACTATTCATGTGCTCGCGCCACTCTTCCCTCATGAAGGGTGTAGCGAGATCCTTTTGCCTTGTGCTCGTTATCCAGGTTGGCCGGCATGACTTTTCGTTGAGGTCACCGCGGATTGCCGGGCCAAGTGGATAGCCTGTCCTGTCACTTATGCCAAGCCGATCATATATCGCTCTAATAATTCAAGTCTCATTTTATATTTACTTTATCTTATCGTATATCCTGCTCTGTTCTACATTCAGTATTTTCCTCACCATGCCATGATATACAGTTACTCACATGCTCTATATGCCTTTACATTGTACCTTGATTGGAGACTAAGTTCTGCTCGGGAGAAGAGTTACAACCCCGATCCTTGTTTGGCTTAAGGGTTGTAACTCAGCTTCCGAACGGTTCCCAAGTTTTCATATATCTTTGTCTCGTAGTTCATTATATTGTCTCTTATAGAATTTGTCAATTCACATGGAACTGCTGTTAGTGCTTGTACTTGCTCATTTTTCTGACAGGATACCGTTATGATATATTAGTACAGATGATTCTGAGTCGGACTGCTCGACCTATTATGGGCTCGAGTCAGATGGAGTAGCCTTGGATCCTGGCCTTATAGTAGAGCCACTAGATTTTGTACTTCTAGAGTAGTGTAGATTAGCTAGGTTTGACTGGACTGCGATCCAGCTAGCTTTATCAGACTATAGCTTCTACATTATATTTTGAGACCCTGTGATGTTGTGTATATCTGGGCTTGTATTGGACTATGGACTTATTTACTCTTTCATCTATCACATGTTCTCTTTCTGAGCTATCTACCTTAGTTTTATTCTGTGATTGAGACTGTATTGATATGTCACCTCCATTCGGAGAGTATATACTGTACAGGTACCTTTATACTGTTAGTCGTAGTATTTACAGACGTTATATACAGCGTTCTACCGCCGATACTGCGGCGTAGGCTGGACGTACCCACGTGCTCGTGCCCCTCATAAGGGTGCGTGTCGTGACACTATGGCCGACGGATACGATCCGTCGCTAATCTTCCGTCGCCAAATTGTTGTATTTTAGTAGTGTGGGAAGTTATTAGTGGTTATATGATCAATACCCCTCGTGTATTCTCTTTTTCACTTGTTCATAGCTCCACCCTCACTACACGTATGGTGTAGCCTGACCTAATACTACTTGTTTATAGCTTTCCATTGTGGTCGGCCTGATCCTGTTTTCGTATATTTTCTGTTCATAGCCGGTCAAATGGAACAGCCTAATCCTGACCCAAGCCGATCACATAACGCACTAATATCTTAAGGCACTATTTATGTTTACATTATACATCAGATATTCCTGTACTGTTCTATATTCCAGTATTTCATACCCTGACATGATATCCAGTTTTGCATATCATGTTTATATTCCAGTCTTGATATTTCATCTTATATTTTATTATAATTGTTTCTTATAGAATTTGTCAATTCACATGGAACTGCTGTTAGCGTTTGTACTTGCTCATATTCTGACAGGATAATCCCGTTGATGTTTACAGATGATATAGATGCTGACTGCTCGACCTTCTATGGGTTTGGCATAGACGGTGAGTACGACATGGACATACCTGTGGAGACGGTAGCCATTAAGGATGCACCGCCTGCTTAGACTTAGACTAGTTAGGTTTAACTGGACTGCGTTCCAACTAGTACTTTGAGACTTGTAGTATAGTTTATATTTCAGGATTTGTGTTATGTCTTGAACTCTGAACTTGTGTTGTGACTTTGCATCTATTTCCACTTTATTTCCTTCTATCATATCTTATCATATTTCGTGCTATCTTTCTTAGATGTCTTATGATTGAGCTAGGACTTTATATACCTCCGTGCGGAGATGACAGGTTTATATATTTGTGTCTAGATATTGTATATTGTAGACGACCTATACAGCGTTCTACCGTCGATTCTGAGGCGTAGGCTGGACATGCCCACGTGCTCGTGCCCCTATTCAGGGTGCGGGTCATGACACCTAGATATCTGTGATTGAGTATATATTTCTAGATGATATATTATTTCTCCGTGCGGAGATGAGTTAGACTGTTGACAGGTTATATTTCATATCTGTTAGACTGTTTAGATAGTGTAGTTGACCTATACATCGTTCTACCGCAGATACTGCGGCGTAGGCTGGATATATCCACGTACTCGTGCCCCTATATCGGGTGCGGGTCGTGACAACATAAGTTTCTTAAGATTTCATCCATCAAAATATCACAAAGAACCGAGCTAATAGGATTGTAGGAAATGAAATGAGAATGGAGCTTATGGAGATAAGAATTAACGATTTTGCTAGCAAGTAGCAACTATGCCAAAAAAAACCTACTCAATTACACACATAAATGTGAAATTGGTACTTTGTAGATGCTAAGGCTCTGGCGTGTAAATAAAACCTTGTTAGAGTTGTTGAATAAACATCTATACTACTAAATCATAAAAGAAAATAAAAGAATATAACACGTGTATATATTAATAAAAATATTAAAAATGCTATAAGTGTAAAGTAATTTGGAAAATTGAATTATCATCCGGCACCCAGATAACTAACCAAAAAATTCTTTGAATGGCATAGTTATTAATTAACATTAATTTTTCGATCAATTAACCGATTATACTAAATTACAAGTTAGATAATAGGACATATTGGACTACTCCTTCCTCCAATTAATATGTAGTCATATAAATCCTTGAACTTTAGTAAAATGGAATTTAAATACATATTGTTTGCTCAAATCCCAACCAAAATATTTATGAAAAATTACTTAGGACTATTTCGAGATTGCCGCAACAGAAATAACGTTTGAATATGAACGACCATTGATGTATTTTTAAAATAAAAATAATGGAAAACAAGACCGTCTGACACTTACGTTGCAATAATACTCGACCCTCTGGCGTGTTTGTAAAATCAAATTCGAGACGGTTCAATTAATTTTATAAAAATTTAACCAAAACACCATATCGTCTTGCTAGGTGGATCTTTGTAGACAATGTTAAAAAACTTGGCATCTATCAAATTTTACCTAATTTTGTTACTTTGTAGAAAATTTTCTGATTAAGAAAACTTGATAGTGTTGTTCATGGCATGAAAAAGAATCATAAAAACAATTAACTCAAACAAAATTTATTTTTGTAGAGATTCAAAGTTCTGTCAAATTTGATGGATGATGCCAATTTTGTGAAAATTAGTTGGAGAAGTCCAACTGTCAGACCGTCTGACATTTTTGTTAATGAAAATGCTAGTCCGTATGGCATTTTCGTAGCGTCTTTGTAGTTTTTCTCTATGAGAAATTACTTTTACAGACTTAATAAGTTAAAAGATAAAATAAAATAAAATAAAATAAAATAAACAAAAACTGAGAAGAAGAGAAAAAAAACTCTCTCATCCCATGGCTGCCTAAATTAGGCTACTTCTACATGCAGCGACATATCAATCTTTACTAGATGAATAATCAAAGTTTTACAAGAGGAGACAATTGTAGAATTTCTCACAGCCAAACCCTAAATAGATGTAGTTTATATACATACGAAATTCCTAAAATTCTGTTAAAATAGAACACATGGACATACAAATCCAGTCACATCAGACCCGAAAAACTTATTAGGAAGTGCTACCCCCTTGATCGCGTTAACCGACCCAAAGATATCGGGGGGTAGGGGGTAGGGGTTGTTTCGGGGGGGGGGGGGGGGGGGGGGGGGGGGGGTCGATGGTGCCAATGCTCCCAAGTTGCTGGATAATTGGATCACTAACTAAATGGATTATGATTCAAGACATTTATCCCTGAAAATAGATTAACTTTTTATATAAAAGATAAAAGTGCAAAAAAAAAAAAAAGAATAAAAATAAATTTGGAATGGGAGTGGTAGGATTTTATTGCAAAAAATAATTTGTCATATGCGAAAGTGATCTGTTGTAGGAGAAAACTGTACAAATTCTAAAAGAATATCAAAAATGTTTGATTATGGATATTTTTATTACATAAATGCTAGAAGGTTTGGTGATTTAAACCTCTCCACCAAAATTTCACAAACTTAGACGTCCTCAATTATATGTAACTCAAAATATCAAGTATGGACACAATAATCGCAATGACATGACGTGCAACGGAATAAAATTCCACCAAAATCTTCAATATATCACTTACTCCAATCAAGCAAAGTATAATTTTCTAACTTGGACTTAATTTCAAATTGATACCCTAAATTTTGATATGCATCAACTTTATACCCTAAAAAAGAGATTAAAAATACCCCTCTTCATCCACCTCTCTCTCTCTCCGTTCCAAACCTGACTGTCCCACCACCACCGCTCCCCTTGGCTGCATCCTTCGACTGCACCACTTCCCCCTCTCTCTACGCACCTCCCAACTGCCCTATCACCCCTCCTTCGTTTGCACCCCTCGGGTTGCACCACACACTCTCTCTCTCTATCTCTATGCACGCTGGCGCTACTACGCGTAAATGGGGGGGGGGGTGCAAACGGAGGGTGGAGGGTGGGGTGGGGGAGTGGGCGGTCGTGGGGTAGCAGGAGGCGCAGTCGGAGGGGTGGTGGGGGGGGGGGGGGGGGTTAGGTAGGAAAGGAGTGGTAATTTTGTCCTGTTTTTATTTTTTGGTATCAAGTTGAAAATATTCATAGTGGATGGTATCAAGTTGTCGAGTAAAAAAAATTTAGGTATCAAGTAGAAAAAATTAGAAGAGTTAGAGCATCAAGTTGAAATAATTAACCCTCTAACTTGTGTCTAGAATTTATGTAATTTTATTTTATGCAAGGTGGTGTATGAAAATTGCGAAATAGAAGCTAAAGATAGTCCTTGCCTTGAAATAATTCCATTCGTCCAAAACCTTGTCCCCTCAAAACCCTCATTCCGCCAAACATGCAAGAGCCCAGCAACCCCATGGCCTCCTCCCTCTCCAGCCCCCCATGGAAGCCCCACCTCGACTCCCTCCTCGCCAACCTCAAGGCCCATGCTGCCAGCCTGTTCCAGCCCAGGGGGACGACCCAGTCCCGGCCGCCGCCGGCCCCGTGGGCCCGCATCTCCTCCCCAGCCGTCGGAGGGTCCCACCGGTTCGACCTGGCCATGTCGACGGAGGCGGTCGAGGAGCGGCTGGCCGGGGTGCCGGTATACGCGCTGTCGAACTCCGCCGAGGAGTTCGTCCTGGTCTCCGGCGTGAGGACCGGGAAGTGCCTCGGCCTGTTCTGCTTCAATAGGGAGGACGCGGAGTCGCTGCTCGACCAGATGAAGGTGGCCAACCGCGACATGAGGGAGGGTTCTAGAGTTGTCGCCGTCGCTCTCAACAAGGTATAAGAAACCAAAAAAAAAAACTTCTTTGTTGCGTGCAAGCCCCTTAAATTGAACTTATTTTTATGTTTATGATGGTGAGAACAAAATAATATTTTTCACACTAGAACTCGCATTTCTTATGATTCGAGGAAGTGTAAGCAAATAACAAAGATACGGGGACCTATGTAGACTTGTATGCAAGCAACATACACTGACATGGGGTTGGGAAAAAGTGTAAAGATGTGTTCTTGGTCCAATTGGGGTTTCAAAAACAATCCCACGAAAAAGTGGGGTATGGAACCTCTGAAGTCGTGAATTTCGGTCTCGATGATCTATAGGCTCTAGGGTGAGTAAATTTTTACCAACATCGTGCAAGCTTTCTCCCATCAGAATGGGGTCGAGTATGGAGCGTAAGAAAGCAACATAGTCTATGACTGGATGTTGACCTGACGTCAACCCTCCCTCTATGTCGTCCCAAATTCCAAGCTAAGGCAGCTATGAGCATGAGAGAGGTCATGCAATAAACCCTAGGCTGCCACTGGCAGAGTAGGTTGAACTACCTTTTATATATGCAGTTTAAGCTCATGCAACTAAGGAGCATGTTAGTGCCGGGGCACAATTTTTCGATGGAAAACTGAGAAGATGAAACAATTGTAAAAACAATGTTCCAACGCATAACTTCTAGGAAGGTTGCGCAAGTTTAACGAAGATCTAAGAAGATCTCGTTACAGCAGCATATGATATTACGAGAATCTAAGAAGATTTCGTAATCCACAGCAGCGAAGAAGATGACAGGCGAAAGATGGAAGATGGTCTGCTGGGGTGAATGATCACCGTTGCTCAAAGCTATATTCGCCCCACACGAATAGCTTCCAGGAACCAGCAAGTTCGTCGGAGAACTTTGGAACACTTCTGCTCTTCTGACTCCTCGGATCGTACACGGACTTCCGTGCAAAAGCAACGCTGGTGCAAAGCTTTTCTTCTCTCTCACAGCCTCTGTTTACTTGTGTTAAGAAACACTTGTAAACTTTCATAACTCTCTGTATATGCTCTATGTATTCTGCCTGTGAGAGAGAAGAGACCTTTTATAGGCCCGAGTAGCAACTGCCCGGTTAGCACAACATTCGGGACGTGGTAATAACCACTCCGAACGTGCAGTAACCGCTCAGATCATGCTCAGGCACGATCAGAAGCAAGTTGCGCCACTCGTGCACCCCGCGCGCCTTGCACACCGCACGCAATACGCGCACTGAGCTACTTGCGCCACCTGTGCGCCATGCGCACCCTGCGCCACCAGCGCAACTGCGTGCAACTGAGCGAGCAGCTGTGCGCGCAACTGGGTGCGCCATTGGGCGCGCACCTGGTCGCGCAACCTGGGCCGCGCAACCTGGCAGCGCACCTAGCCGCGCAACCTGGCCTGCGCAACCTGGCCGCGCAACCTGGCAGTGCGCCTGGCCGCTCAAGTTGCTCGCGCAACGAGCGCAACTTAAGCGCACTATGCGCCTAGCGACGATGCTGACGTGCTAAGTGCAAAGTGCGCCAACAAAACGCCACATTACGCCTCATGAGCCCATGTGCCCGAGTCCGAGTCGCTAAGCCCTACGGGGCTTAGCTCCCATGGAAATAAATTTTCCAAGAGCAAAAAGCATGAATGCTTTCAATTGTTGGTTTAACCTTTTTTCCATTAGAAAAATAATCCCACATGGCACACCCATTTGCACCTCCACTCCACATGTGCATCTCTAAACTAGCATAGCTAATATATAGAGATACAACTCCTTTGGCCTAGCCGATGTGAGACTAAAGTTTCTAAACAAAGGCCAAAACCCCAACAATTTCCCACATATCTCTATATATGGGTATAAGTGTTCCCCACAGTAACTGTCCATCATACATTAGGAGAGATGTCGCTGACGACTTGAATCTTCCCGCATGGGTCAAACAACATACTATAATACAAGAATGGACTAAGCCTTGAATTTTGCATCGTAGCTGAAATTCTTTCCACTCACATAATGTAGTTACATGTGCTTCTGGCTACACATTAAAGGTCTTGTGCCAGCCTGGTTTCAGTGTATAATTTTGAGCGTCTACAAGTTTACCCTCAAGAGACGGCCTGATATCTCTTTGTCCGTACACTATAGGTGAGTTCATTATTAAAGAGACATGGCATGAAGCGCTTTGCGCTTTCCTTGCGGTGCTACGCCGCTATGACATAGCTTAAAGCCGAGGCCTTATCCCGTACCGGGAACCTCATCGTAGTGTCATACTACTGTAGCATGATGCAACCGCCTCTTTATAGTGCCAAACTACCCAGCATGAAGCCTTAGGCTCCCTTGCGGTGTTACGCCGCAACGACATAGCTTGCAAGGCCGAGGCTTTATCCCTAACCGGATACCTCATTGTGGTGTCGTGCCACTGTAACATGAGGAACTCCTCTTTGTAGTGCTGACTACACCCCTCTTTATTTTAACATATAGCATTAGGCTAACTGCCTATTTGCGGTGCTACGCCGCTGTGACTTGGCTAGCAAAGCCGAGGCATTATCCCATGCCTGGGAACCTCATGGTGGAGTCACCCCACAGTAGCATGGAGTTTCACTCCTTATAGTGTTGTTCAACCGTGCTTCCTGTAAAGCACACCAGTCATTCACTCTGCCTGAGAACTCATTAAGGCATTTAAGCCAACCTTCCCACATGATCCGTTTTCCGCAGAAAACAATTGTAGACAACAGTGGTTGTAGGTCCGTAACCTTTTCATGCCCAATAGAACATGTACCCACCGTTCCTGATATTATTCCGATTAGTGGTCCTCCCTTGAACCAAAAGCTAGATGCCTAGTAGATTTCTCTTTGAACTATTAGCATAAAATTTTATTGTAGGAATACAATAATACAATATCAGAATGCCTTCAAACCCATTTTACATGCTGTGTCATCGACTAGCTGGCGCTTGAGGCCCTTGGTGAACGGATCCGCCAGGTTCTTCCGACTCCGAACATCAATCACTGCAATAACACCCCTCTTGATGAGATCGTGTACTGCCCTGTGCTTCAACCGCACAGTCCTTTTCTTCCCATTGAAGAGGTCATTTGATGCCACCGCTGCAGTCGCCTGGTTGTCGCAGTATATCGGTATCGCCGGTATTTGCGCTCCAACCACTGGAAGATCATACATGAGCTCCCGAAGCCATTCTGCTTCCTCGGCTGCGGTATCAAGTGCAAAGAACTCAGATTCCATGGATGACCGCGAGAGCATAGTCTGCTTCTTCGACTTCCACGATATAGCGGCTCCACCCATAGTGAAAATGAATCCACCTGTGGACCTCTCGCTCTCCACCTCTGAGCACCAGCTGGCATCACTGAAGCCTTCCACTACCGGCGGATCTCCGCTGTAGTACAGTGCATATGTCTGAGTCTTCTTGAGATATCTCATAACCCGTTTCACAGCTTTCCAGTATTCAACACCTGGGTTGCTCGTGAAACGACTCAGCATTCCCACGGCGAAAGCTATGTCAGGCCTTGTGGCAGTAGTAGCATACATCAAACTCCCGATTACACTTGCATACTCCAGCTGCCTGATGCTTTTCCCTGAATTAGGCTTCAGTTTCAGATCACACCTGTACGGCGTATCGATCCCTGGAAGATCCCGATACCCATAACGAGTGATCATTTTCTCGATATAATGAGACTGTGACAGCGCTAGTCTAGTGTTTGTCCGGATGATCTTGATTCCTAAGATCACATCAGCTTCCCCCAAGTCCTTCATACTGAACTTGCTCGAGATAAATTTCTTTGTCTCCGTGACACAACCCATATCCGTACCTAGGATAAGCATGTCGTCCACGTACAGACAAACGATCACACCTCTTCCATCAGCGAACTTCGTGTAAACACACTTGTCCGTCTCCCTGACCATGTAGCCATTTGACCTTATAACTGTCAAATTTCTTATGCTACATCTTGGGAGCCTGTTTAAGACCGTACAAAGATTTCACCAACTTACAGACTTTGTCTTCAAGACCCTTGACGACAAATCTCTCTGACTGTTGCATGTAAATCTCTTCGGTCAGCTCGCCATTTAGGAAAGCTGTTTTCACATCCATCTGATGTATCACCATCTTATGTATTGCTGCGAGAGCAATCAATATTCTGATGGTGGTCATCCGGGCTACTGGAGCATACGTGTCAAAGTAGTCAATCCCCTGCTTCTGAGAAAACCTCTTGGCTACCAACCTAGCCTTGAACTTGTCAATAGTTTCGTCTGCTTTCATCTTCTTCTTGAAGATCCATTTGCATCCGATGGGTTTCGCTCCTTCAGGAAGATCAACCAATACCCAAGTGTTATTTGAGGTGATGGAATCAATTTCATTGTCAATCGCCTCCTTCCAGAAAACCGCGTCTCTGGTCTTCATCGCCTCATCATAGGTAAGCGGATCTGCTTCCACATGATAGGTGACAAAGTCACTTCCGAAGTTCTTCGGCCTCCTCACATGCTTAGCTGACGGCTCAGCTTGTTCTGGTTCAATCGTTGTTTCAACAACAACATCTTCTTGGACTACATCTTCATTGAAGACTTTAGTTTTCTGCGCACCCTCATTGTTCTCCGGTACATCCGCAATAACAATTTTCTTGTGCATTACAAATTTGTCTTCAAAATATTCTGTGTCGCGAGATTCAATGATATGATTTGACTCAATATCAAGAAATCTCTGAGCATCACTCTTCTCGGCATACTCCAAGAAGATCGTCTTAGTAGTCCTTGTCCCAAGCTTCTGAATCTTCAGATCTGGAAGCTTGACATATGCCAGACACCCCCACACTCGAATGGCATTCAAGTTAGGTCTGACCTTGAACCAGAGTTTATGAGGAGTAACGTCTGAAGTTGCATGAGGCACTCTATTTAGAATAAAAGTGGACGTCAATGCAGCTTCTTCCCAGTAGCACTTAGGAAGACCAGCAGTCAACAGCATTGAGTTAATCATTTCTGTTAACGTTCTGTTCTTCCTTTCTGCTACTCCGTTTGATTGAGGAGAGTACGAAGCCGTAGTCTCATTGACAATTCCATGTTCTTTGCAGAACGATGCGAATTCATGAGACCTGTACTCCCCACCTCGATCACTTTTTATTCTTTTGAGTTGTTGTCCAGTCTGCCGCTCAGCTTCGGCTCTGAACTCCTTGAACTTCTCGAATGCTTCGTCTTTAGCCTTCAGCAAGTAGACGAACGCATACTTAGAGAAGTCATCGATGAAGGTTATGAAATACTTCATCCCGGCCTTTGTAGAGAACTGTTTGAAGTCACAGATATCGGAGTGTACCAACTCCAAAAGATCTGTACTTCGATTAACCCGAGGAAAGGGTTTTCTTGTGATCTTTATTTGAGCACAAACTTCACATTTCTCTACCTTACCCCCACACTTGGAGATAAGTCCTAGACTAGACATTCTGTTTATTCGTTTACAATGAACATGTCCTAGCCTATTATGCCACAACTCAAGAGTATAAGCAGAAGGAGTGATTTCATTAATTACATTAATTACATTGGACTGATTTACAAGCTGAATTTTGAACATCCCTTCGGTATAAAAAGCTTTCCCAAAATATGTTCTCTTAATAGACATCACCATCTGGCTAGCATTGATGTCCATCCTGAGGCCTACGTTGCAGAGTAGGCCTCCTGAGATCAGGTTCTTGGCGATAGCAGGTATGTGCTTCATGCCTTGAAGCGTCAGAGACTTGCCAGAAGTCAGCTTCAACACCACCGTCCCAATCCCGAGCACTTCAGCTTGTGCCTGGTTCGCCACCATAACCACTTCAGAAGTAGGTGTGTAGGTAGTGAACCACTCCTTGCTGGAGCAGACATGGCAGGTGGCTCCAGTGTCTACCCACCAGTCAGAATCAGTCCCTACCGCATCAACCTGCGCAATCATAGCAACAACGTCAGTGATCATAGATACCTTACTAGGCTCTCCTTGCTCTGATTGCTTGGTCTTTGCCTTGCATTTATTCTTGAAGTGGCCCTTCTTGCCATACTTGAAACAAGGCATCAGAGATTTTGCCTTCTTTTGCTTGAAGGAAGTCCCCTTCACGTTCAGATTGTTAGGGTCCTTCTTCTTGCTGTGGGAAGCCGTATGCTTTCCCCTTGGTTCTTTGGTATGAACCAGATTGGCGTTAGCCAATTGCTTGGACAGTGCGTCCACCTTCAGTTGAGCCCGCATCTGGTCCTTAACATAGATTTCTTGCAAGAGATCTTCAAGGATGATCTCAAGCTTCTTCTTATGCATGTTTGCATAGAACTTACTCCACCCAGCGGGGAGCTTTGAGACAATCCCTCCAACAACAAACTTGTCGGGGAGGGGCATCGTCTCGTCTTCCAATTTCTGTCGCAGCTTCAGGAATTCTTTCACCTGCGGCAACATATATCTTGCTCCTGTTTTTGTCTTCTTCGTACAATTTCTCCAGAGACTCCCATATGTCTCTGGCAATAGTCTTCTTACTGTAGGATTCTGCTAGGGAATCCTCCATAGCATTCAGGATAAGCAGCCTGCAAATGCTATTCTTCCTTCTCCACTTGGCCTGAAGTTTAGTAGCCGCAGTGATTGCGGCAGCAGACCCAGTATCTGGAACAGTAGGTTCCTCTTCAAGAAGCACGTGATCAACGTCTCTGAGTTGAAGAGTGAGATAAACCTTCCTCTTCCAGACTTGATAATGCTCTCCATCAAACTTTTCTAACTTACAAAAGTCAGTATTGAGGAGTGAAACATTAAAGTTTTCCATCGTAGTAATATAGCTTTGAGATTGTTAGTGCCGGGGCACAATTTTTCGATGAAAAACTGAGAAGATGAAACAATTGAATGTTCCAACGCAACACTTCTAGGAAGGTTGCGCAAGTTTAACGAAGATCTAAGAAGATCTCGTTACAGCAGCATATGATATTACGAGAATCTAAGAAGATTTCGTAATCCACAGCAGTGAAGAAGATGACAGACGAAAGATGGAAGATGGCCTGCTGGGGTGAATGATCACCGTTGCTCAAAGCTATATTCGTCCCACACAAATAGCTTCCAGGAACCAGCAAGTTCGTCGGAGAACTTTGGAACACTTCTGCTCTTCTGACTCCTCGGATCGTACACGGACTCCCGTGCAAAAGCAACGCTGGTGCAAAGCTTTTCTTCTCTCTCACAGCCTCTGTTTACTTGTGTTAAGAAACACTTGTAAACTTTCATAACTCTCTGTATATGCTCTATGTATTCTGCCTGTAAGAGAGAAGAGACCTTTTATAGGTCCGAGTAGCAACTGTCCGGTTAGCACAACATTCGGGACGTGGTAATAACCACTCTGAACGTGGAGTAACCGTTCAGATCATGCTCAGGCACGATCTGAAGCAAGTTGCGCCACTCGCGCACCCCGCGCACCTTGCATACCGCGCGCAATACGCGCACTGAGCCACTTGCGCCACCTATGCGTCCTGCGCACCCTGCGCCACCCGCGCAACTGCGCGCAACTGAGCGAGCAGCTGTGCGCACAACTGGGCGCGCACCTGGTCGCGCAACCTGGGCCGCGCAACCTGGCAGCGCATCTGGCCGCACAACCTGGCCTGCGCAACCTGGCCGCGCAACCTGGCAGCGCGCCTGGCCGCGCAAGTGGCTCGCGCAACGAGCGCAACTTAAGCGCACTATGCGCCTAGCGACGATGCTGACGTGCTAAGTGCAAAGTGCGCCAACAAAACGCCGCATTACGCCTCATGAGCCCATGAGTCTGAGTCCGAGTCCGAGTCGCTAAGCCCCTACGGGGCTTAGCTCCCATGGAAATAAATTTTCCAAAGCAAAAAGTATGAATGCTTTCAATTGTTGATTTAGCCTTTTTTTTCATTAGAAAAATAACCCCACATGGCACACCCATGTGCACCTCCACACCACATGTGCATCTCTAAACTAGCATAGCTAATATATAGAGATACAACTCTTTTGGCCTAGCCGATGTGGGACTAAAGTTTCTAAACAAAGGCCAAAACCCCAACAGAGCACTCTTCAAGTTCCTCTAGAATATAAAGTCTCTAAAAGAAGTGGTACGATGGTACGTGTTGCTATAGGGAATTACATTTGATCTCCGTGACACATTAAACCAAAGAGCGAGAATGACAAAGTAATTAGCTATGAGTATCTTCTCATCAAATACCATCATATTAACAAGGTATATTTAGGATTTTAGTACCTTTCCTTTTTTTGGCCTCAACGGTAATGTGGACTTCTAATTTGATTTCGTTTAGTGAAAATTGGATTTTTAGAAGGATCGCCCAAATTCTCTTTATCAGAATGCTTCAAGTATGTAATCATCTGACTGCATTATCCTGGAACCTCCACTAGCAATGAATACTCGGTTGATTATTGTTGTTTCTTTTAAATCATGGCTTATGTGACACAGGGAGCAGTCGAGTATTTTTATTTTTATTTTTTCACAATAGAAGGAATCTTCTTGTTGTATGTATTATTGTTTGATTTCTAATTTAATTTGGATGTGTAGTTATGGGTTAGAATGATAGGAAATCAAGATATCACATCTTAAAATGAGTGCATTCATGAGTCAAAGGAGCGTCAATTGAGGATAAGCTGAGACAAATTTGTTTGAGATGGTATGAACATCCACAGTTAAGAATGTTGTATTCATTATTCATCGGTTAGGAATGATAGGATATTAGGTAAAGGTTGTCTAATAAATGAAACATGGAATTTGGCACTTATAAAGGATTTCACAGTTGCTAAAGTAATGTTACCGAGAGAGATGCCCCTTTGAATGGAAGAAATATTTCATGACAATCTCACAATGTTTTTTTAGGATATAGGCGCTGATGCTATTGTTCTTGAAGGGCAGTTGAATTGTTTAGTGTAGTGCATAAATAACCAATAAACTGCATTAGCATAGCAACCCAGAAATAACTTCCATTAAGTTTATGTGGTGTTAATATTTTATGAGAACAAAGTTGGGCTCTAATTACTTATGCAGATAACTTAAAGTTTGGAGTTGAATTTATCTTCTTCTTCTTATTATTATTATGTTCATGGATTTGCATGGCTGAGGTGCATATTGTCAGTGATAGTGTGGACTGTGTTTCGTAATCACTCAAATGCCATGACATGGATTTGGTAAAATCATTCTAACAAGTCAAAGATGCTCAAATGTCATTTACAGGAAGTTGGTTAATTTGTATAGAACTATAATAATCAATTCCAAGGTGTATACGCGTATAATTTTAGAGATCTAGTCAGATGATTTATTTGTTTAGTTTCCATTGTTCATGACATAGTCGATAGTTTCTTTTCACACTCGGCACCAGTATATCATGGAGGCAGTTCTTCAAAGTTTGGTGTATCCAACTATTACAACTTCATTGTAGAACAACCTATTGGTTTGGCCAGCTGGCTAACGGAAACTAGCATTAACATATGGCAGCTATATTTCATAAATGCAGGAAGTTAGTTTGGGCCACCTGGCTAGTGGACACTAGAACTAACATATGCTACCTAGGATTTCATAAAAACAGGAAGTTCACTGGGATGCCTGGCTAGTGGAAACCAAACCTAGTGGAATTTCAATTTTCTTAGGATCCAGAAAATTGAAATTCCTCCTGAAACTAGCATTAGAAGGAACTAGTTATATTCCAAGTGGAATTTCAAATGTCAAAATTCTAGGAAACCAATCAGGCTGGCTTCTCCCAATTCTTGCTATTAAAAAATCCATGAGTTCGATTTCGATATCCAAACAGGACCTGAGAAAGATTTGGCTTCATCTTAGAGGATTCGAGATCAGTGGTTCTAAAGTAGAAGTTGAAACTGTAAATTTTGATCCATGAAATATGGTATGCCCATGCACAAATAACTTTACAGATGAGCTTCCTCTAAGGTTGCGCCTAAGGGCACCTTTTATCGGTCATAATGTACATCACTTGTTCCGCCGCGTAGAAATTTAGTTGAAACATGACTCATATTTGTAAAAGAGAACCTGAAAGATTACTGTTATTTTATTCGTATACTTGTATTAAGCTAATACATTTGGAAGGAAAGTGGGAAAATATAATGTGTAAAACAATATTGTCAATGGCACATCGAGGCGTCCACCATTGGCGCAAGGCGCAACGTGGCGCCTCATCATGATGCAAAGCATTGCGCTTTATTGACGTGCATGCCTTAGGTACGCCATGTCATGAGGCGCATGGCGATTGATGCACCGCCTCATAAAACCTAACATGAACTTTGGGTTTTACTTTATTTTGACTCAATCATGAACCCATAATATGCACCCTGCTCCAAACTACTACCCCACTGGCACGCTTTAGCTTTCTGCTTTCATAATTCCATCTCTACCCTCTTTTATCTCTTGACCCACCATTGTTCTTCAGCAATTGTTGTTGACTCTCATTCCTCATTGCCAACAACTTATTGCAACCAAATCATTCATGTTATCTTTAATTTGCAAGTTATTTTCTTTTCTTTTTTATTTTTCATGGTCTTCTCTTTTTTTATAACTTCAATTTAATCTTTGTCGATAATTTTCCCGCATTAACGAAATTCACCTACCAAATCTAGTTAGCTTCTTCAAGTGGGCTCTTTCATTTTATTTCTTGTAAATTATTTTATACCTTTTTCCCCTCTCTTACCACATCAAATAATTCATCGTTAGATTAGCATTGATATTCATGTATGGGTTGTATGCAGTTATTGAGTCCAGTAGCTCATTGGGTGAGATTATAAGAAAGTGCAAATTTTCTAAACTATTTGGACAATAATTATTGCTTAGGATATTGCAACTACTTTTATTGTGTTTTTTAGTTTTTTAAAATAAATAAAAAAAATGTACTTTTCATTTAAGTGAGGCAAGCGCCACACCATGCACCTCGAATGTTACATTGCACCTTGTGCCGTGACGACATTGGTGTAAAAAGAGAAATGAATGAATTATATAAGCTCAATTACTTTTTAAGTAATATTTGATGTTATATGTACACGTTTGCTATTTGACGTCAAGTATTTGATTGAGTAAACCAAATAGTTTCTTTCTAGAAAAAAACTCAAGTTTTTAAACAAGATTTTTTTGGAAACTAAAATTTGGATCTGATTATTTTATCTCTTAGCTTGCATAGTTCGGACTACAACTACTTAGTTGACTGCAGAAGATGATCTTCTTTTCCCGCGATTGGTTCTCTTATTAACCAATGCCTACAAATGGTGAATTTGTTTCACTTTTCACCATTTGTCCAATTGGGGTTTAAAAACTTGATACCTAAATTGAAGTCACAAATGTATTAGCTTAATACAAGTGTTTCTTAACACAAGTAAACAGAGACTGTGAGAGAGAAGAAAAGCTTTGCACCAGCGTTGCTTTTGCACAGGAGTCCGTGTACGATCCGAGGAGTCAGAAGAGCAGAAGTGTTCCAAAGTTCTCCGACGAACTTGCTGGTTCCTGGAAGCTATTCATGTGGGGCGAATATAGCTTTGAGCAACGGTGATCATTCACCCCAGCAGGCCATCTTCCATCTTTCGCCTGTCATCTTCTTCGCTGCTGTGGATTACGAAATCTTCTAAGATTCTCGTAATATCATATGCTGCTGTAACGAGATCTTCTTAGATCTTCGTTAAACTTGCGCAACTTCCTAGAAGTGTTGCGTTGGAACATTGTTTTTACTATTGTTTCATCTTTGCAGTTTTCCATCGAAAAATTGTGCCCCGGCACTAACATCCTTAGTTGCATGAGCTTAAACTGCATATATAAAAGGTAGTTCAACCTACTCTGCCAGTGGCAGCCTAGGGTTTATTGCATGACCTCTCTCATGCTCATAGCTGCCTTAGCTTGGAATTTGGGACGACATAGAGGGAGGGTTGACGTCAGGTCAACATGCAGTCATAGACTATGTTGCTTTCTTACGCTCCATACTCGACCCCATTCTGATGGGAGAAAGCTTGCACGATGTTGGTAAAAATTTACTCACCCTAAAAATAAAAAAAACATGGCCCGAGAACTCGATATCTAATTGCGTCAATTAGGTTTAATTTTAATTCATGATTAATTTTGTTGGGGGGGGGGGGGGGGTGTTTGTTAGTCAAACGGGATTCTCAAACCACATTATTGATTCTAAAATCCATTGTTAGTGGATGAGGATTCAAGACTACGGATTAATAATCTGGTCTTGTCTAGTCAGTCTTTTTTCTTTCTTTCTAAATTACTGAAAATGTGAAGTTTGGAATCACACTCACTTATCTTGTATTCATTTCCAAAATATAACCGCACCTTTGAAAGGTATAGGATTCTAAAATCCTGAAGTCTCCTCATAATTCTCCAGGTCTTCTTGAGTTTCTGTATATTTTCTCTTCTACTTCTGGTCCCTCTCAACCTCTACCATTGCCTAACCTTCTCACTTCGGACCTGACCTTCGCCATTTCCCCACTCCTCCTTGCAACTTTGACGTTTGCCTTTGATTACCTCAAGCACGTCATTTTGATATCCATTGTTCAAGAAATGCTCCTCTGTCACCTGAGTGTGAGGTGGGTACTATAGATGAGTTTGATGTGGGTATTATAGATGAGATTCAACAATCTTCACTTGGAGAAGAAAAGATAGTTGCCGAGCGAGTTCTTCGTCAGTTGTTGGGACTGAACGAGACATTGGTGTAGTGGAGCAAGATTGTAGTGGCAATGTCATTGTTAAGAGCCGGGAATGTAATGATATGAGTTAATTATGTGATACAAAATCAATGGGAGGAAAGCAACAGATGAGAAATCAAGCAGAAGTGCTTGCTCTTGGATCCTTTGAGGACTAATTTGGTTGAAAACTTGAAGCTAGCATGATATGCGAAATATGGTAGCAAAGGTGTTTGTCCATATTGTCCCTTGGTTGAAAGTTGAAACTAGTTGATAGACTCAAAATTGAGTACTCAAGGTTTTGTCATGGATTACTCAAGTTGTTTGTCCAAATGCCGCCACCACTAGAAACTTCTTGATTACTCAAGTTCAGCTATTTAGTTGCAATTGAGCGTAACTAGAAAAGGAAAATGCAACATATGTTTTGAATATATCAATTGCTTTCACCGTCGATTCTATTGAAATTACACTACTTCTTTATAATATTGTTATAGTAATGTGTTGATTGCCAAATTGTTTTTTACAGATAAATATAATTGAACTTTTATATATTCTAATATTAAAAAATAATTAAACTATAAAAAATGCAGTTATGGATTAGAATTATTTAATTTCTCATAAAAGATAAAAGTTAATCATTGTTCAAGAAAAAAAAACTAAATATACAATTAAATACTTTCACATTTTTAAATCAACATTAATAGCATGATTAATATTATCTATTACAATCTAATACTTTAAGTTGTTTATATAAAATTTTAGTGTCCAAGTCCTTTTAGTTTATATTTAAAAGGAAACATGGTCTTAAATGATGATTTAAAAACACAATGTGGATATAGTCTCAGAATCACAAAATCTTCGTGTTTTGCCTCAAATCATTGTGATTTTGATTTGATCAGTCACAATGTTTCTAGTTTGACAAACCCGTCTTAGTATTTTTCGTGATCTTTTCATATGCTTGAGATAGGTGACATAGGTCATACTAATTCTTTACCCATTAATTTAAGTCAACTTAAGTTACAAATTAAGTTTCCACAATATACTCTAATATTGACAAGTACTTTATTATTAATGCTTTCTACACAATTAGTGTTCCTAGTCCCATAACTGATTAGTAGTTTGCTCCTCTATCTCGAGGGGCTATTTAATCAGTCATTAGACAACCACTTTCGGAAGATATCATTCATTTACTAGACATAAAGATTAAATAACTAAATACATATACAACCTTAAAACTCATGGATAGTGATATAGGAGACTGCCACATCTTGACTGCTTGCTTTACTCTGAATGCAGAAAGATTTTATTTAGTAAGCCCAAGTTCATATTAACTAGGTCACTCTAGCATTCATTTCTTCTAACTTCCCATTCACACTATAATCTGCAGACTTCCTTAAATGTAGTTTAATCTAAAATATAGAAAGATCTTGTTTATGTAAGGTAATGCTACCATGATTCCTCTTTCTTGACTGCTTACAAATTCACTGTCCTTATAATGGTTGAAGTTGCAATCTGTTCATTTCTTCTCAAGATTTGCTTGATGTTATTTCTCTAGCATTGTATTGATTTCTTCAACCTTTGCATGCTTGATTTGCATTACTTATATGAGGAGGTTGCAGGTTTTTCAGCTTAAGGTTGATGGGGTTGCCTTTAGGCTCGTTCCTGATCCTAGTCAGATTGCGAATGCTATTAAGGTAAGAACTCTTGTGCCCTGATTGGTTATGAGTCTTTCAATGGGAAAGATTCTTTGTACAGTTATAAATTCCGTCAGACTATTCCATTCTCGTTATTCATGTGGATGTCTTATCTGCAAGTGCACCTTAAGAATTCTAGGGATTAGAATATTGTTTGCTCCACAAAATCTTAAGCCAGTACCCATGGTTATGTAGATGAGGTTTTCGTTCCTCGAGAATTCTTAACTTTTATTCAAGTGGATGTGAATATATCTACCTTTATTGTAACTACTACTTATTTGGTCGTGCCTACTTCTATCATCATTATGGATGTTCCATGTTTTATGCATTCTTTTCACGGAGATATATCACCCGATTTGGAGCTGATATCGTTAATATTGGTTTTAACTGGTTTTCTCCATACAACTGCCAGTCATATTGTATTGGTCACCCTCCAAAACCGTACTACCTGCTTGTATGACCATATCCTATACAGAGATGTAGCAGAAGAATCTCCCTCTAATTTTGATGTTCAAAGTGCTGACATGAATCTTGTTCTCTAGTACTATATAATGCGAATGGATCCGGGGCCATTCACTACACAAATAACGCAACAAACTATTGGAAAAAGCACATACTATCTCAACAATAATAATAACACATATGTATCAGTCTCTTTCTATTCAAAAGCTATTCCTTCCAAACCAGAGGAGAATTCTCAATAATATCAAGGCTTAATTGCTAATTGCTACCCTCAACTATCACACTTTTTCAAGTTGATACCCTAAACTTTTTTTCGTAACAGATTGATACCTCAACTATTTTTTTTTTTTCAACTTAATACCTAACATTTTAAAAAACCCAAAATACCCTTATCCCTTCCCTCCCTCCACCCCCCCCCACTCGGCCACCCCCCCCTGCTAGCTCCGGCCAACGCCGACCCTCTCCGCCGCCTGTTCCAGCGCCCCTCCAGCGCACGCGGCCACCCGCCCCTGGTCCAGCGACCACGCCCCTCCGCGGATCCCCCGACCGCCCTCCGGCCAGCGCCGCGCCGACCCAGCGCGCCCCCTCGCGCACACGGCCGACCGGCCTCCCGCCGACCGGGCCACCTGAAGCGAGCAGGGGGGGTTGGGGGGGGGGAGCTGCGGCCGTAGCTAACAGAGGGGGGGGGGGCGAAGCGAGCACGGGGAGGGGGGTTAGGGGTAGGGGCATTTTTGTCCAAAATAATGTCTGGGTATCAAGTTGTTACAAAAAAAAGTTTAGGGTATCAACTTGAAAAAGTGTGATAGTTGAGGGTAGCAATTAGCAATTAAGCCTAATATCAAAATCAAGTCAAGCAACCACCCCTCAAAATTCCTTACCAGCCTTTATACAATTAGACCATGTGTGAGTTTATATGACAAAACCTATAAGATAGAATCAAAAGATTAACTTCCAAAAATAACAGATGACTACTGACTAGTTTAAATCTCTATGATAGGATTTTCCAAGAACAATTATCAATAACTAGGATGCACAGACAATCCAAAATTGTGGGTTATGTCGTGTCAGACATGTACTGCACACAACCAAAAACTCTAAAATACAGTAGGATACACCAAAGTGTCGTATCCGTGTTGCCATGTCCTTACTGTATCGTGTCATATTTGTCTCATTCCGATTTCATCCAATCGATAAGTTGTCACTTGACATGATGTCGTACAAGTCTAAATTGTACTTGTACAAGACATGAACGTGCACATGTGATAATTTATTTGAATACAAGGTTGAAACAACTCAGCAGCAGAAAGTTGAAGACACAATATAGGAAGAAAATCTCTCTTTTGGTAATAATATTGCGACGGAGTATAAATTTCTTAATACAATTGAAATACCGTCTCGGCTTACATTTCATGAAATAAATAACAAACTGTCATGAAATATGATCGTTCCATACATCATGTCCCTTTATTACATTGAAGTCAAATGTCTTTCAAAAGAAAAAAAAAACTTCTAATACTTCAAAAGAAGGAAGAGCTTCAAATTAGGGGTACAACTCAGACGGGTTGGGTCGGGTTTGAGTTCAACCGGAGCCCAACCCGATGAATCATAATCCTAGCCCGAGCCCAAGTCCAAGCCGATCTCGGGTTCAACGTATGAAGTCTAAGACCGAGCCCGGAGGAATAGAAAAAGAATCCAGATTCCTCGGATTGGGCTCGAGTTGGGTTTGGTCCATCGGGTTTATCGGACTCTAATAGATATTTAAAACTTTAAACAAGATTAATATTAAACACATAATCAAATATCATCAAACCTCAATCATTATAAAATACAAACTAAAATAAGATTTAGGATAAGGAGTTTAAGATTTTGGATGAAGAAATTTAAGGTTTATACTATTTATTTGAGAAGTGTGAAACATTATATATATAAGGATATATAAATTATATGTATGTCAAGTTTCGGGTTCTTTGGGTAACCCAACAAATGAATCCGAGCCCAACCCGATTTTTGATCGGGTTCAAATATTTTAACTGAGCCTGAGTATCTTCAATCCAAATCCAACCCATTAACGGTTTTACCCGATCGTGCTCGGTCCCGAGTTGCACCCCTACTTCAAATGCTTCGCGAGTCTTTTATCGTCCAGCGCTCCTTTTTTCCCAACACCTGTGGAGGAGCGAATTAAATACATTAGAAAAATGCACTGGTGAGCGGTACTAACCTAACTCACCTAATCCAATACAGTATATTGTGAAGCATACAATTATTAAAAATGATCTTTCTATTATGGACTAGGATCTATTCATAGTTTAATATCAAGAATATAAAATATAAGCATGAAACATAACGACATCTTTTAAACATTGATTTTACCCATAGTCAACTTGTCCATCCCTGCATAAAGCAAGGATTAACACTTATCGTCCCTGTCTGAGCTCTCTAGCCTAGTGGTATTGGAGCGGACACCCGGAGAGGCCGACAAGGTTCGAGCCTCCCAATTGTATGTGTGCATGGAATTTCAAAAAAAAACACTTATCGTCCCTGCAAAGGATTCATTAGCAATAAAATATGTCTACATGACATCATTGGTGATTTCAGCACTACGAAGGACTTTAAAAGAGTATTGTGACACGCCATTTTAGAGTAGATAACTAGCTTCAAAGTTTATGTAATACCTCGTGCCTATTAGCACGTTCGAATAATTTCCTCCTAGGTCGATACGGTCCTGATGTCCCAGATACCGTTCGAGAGAATTCACACCAAACCTTATGCACTAATTGTCTATGACAATGCAAATGCACATGCAACTTTACTATACATATATCTTGCATGGTAATAGAAATTGAAAGTAAATGCAAATGCAAATCTCTACTTGTACATTACATTTCAAGTTTATGCTCACATTCTCAATTTCTATCCAGAGTTATCACAATTGATTATTCATTAGCAATGTTCACAATATCGGTATTGGTATCACACCCTTCCTAAGAGTACCAGGATTGACGGTATCATCGGTGGTTTTGGATCAGAAAATAAGATTTTTTTTGGTATCGGAAAGCAAATTATTAATAATAAGTTATTCGAATTCTAGAAAAACATATTTTACATATTTAGGCATAATGTTAAGTATTTCATGTGTTGTTTTTAGTAATTTTGAAATTAAATGAAATAATGATCTTCCTCGCCGATTGGTTTACCTGCGATAGGTAAGTTTTCTTTTTCTATATGATTTTACATTCTTATTATGCTTTTACACCCTTGTTGATTGGCCTTTTTGGTTCATTTTTTGTTGCCGAATTGACTTAAAAATATCCCGTTGTTCGATATTGCTCAGTATTGGTATCAGTTGGTATCGTATCGAGACATGCCAAACTATATTGATACCACAAACTATGCTCATTGGTCCCAAACTTTTGTAACTATTCTATGGTACCAAACTATTTCAGTAGTGCTCTCATATGAAGATCATGTTCTATTATTCTCGTGCAAAGATGCACTAACAGTTTACTGTTCCAGTGTCTCAATCATTAGCAATAACAACATACATGTGGCTTCTTTTTCTTTTACTAAGATATCATCAATTAAAGGACGTTGCAAAGAAATATGTTTTTTTATTAAGACGTGAAAGAAAAGGAAATTTGGCCAGAACATCTGCCGATTAGAGAATTTGCCGAGAGGTGAAAAATTATTTCGCAACGATCGAGCCTCAATTATGCGTCCTCCTGCAACGACACCAATCAATATGCTTCTTATATCTTTCTTTTTCTCTCTCAGAATTATCAAAATGAATGCAAAAATCGATAAAAGCGAACAATGAAAACATTCATCGTAAACAATAACAAAAATGCGTTAATCAAAATTAAGCAATAAAATGTCTAACGAAAACAACAATGAAACAGTATGGAAAGAGAGACATATATAATGCCTTCTCCAAGACACGATTCACTGCGTTTTGAACTTATGCCAATAGAAACCATTCCATGAATATGATAGGATCTCAATGCATTTGTCCTGATCGATTATATGTTGAAAGATTTTTCCAATTACCCAGTTCTGACTGGGTTATACTAGCCACAAGCCAACACGGTGCCATCGCCAGGAGCAGAGTATTACAATATCAATGTCCACGCAACATAGTCCATAATCTTTTTTTTAGTCCATAATCAATCCTATGAAACCTTTAAAATAGAAGATCATCTTGATTTCCTTAAGAAATATCAATCAAAATTTACCAAGCAGACGAAAAACAGTGCTAGCACGTTCGGATGGTATAATTAATACTATAAATCTGCGAGCATGAACTTTTGGCTTTTGCTAAGCATTTACAGAAGTTTGAGCTTCCTATCCTACAAATTATTCCAGATATCAAAGTTGTAACTATGCTTTGAAGCATTTATCCAATTCCTGTTTGTTTACTTCATATTTTGTTGTTACATGCTTGCCATTCTGACTTTCAGATCATGTAAATGTAATCTTGTATAGAGTTAGGATTAAGAAGGGGACTCTTGTTAAACAAGTACATCCTAAATTGTTATCGGCCTGTGTTCTAGTCTAATTGTTGATGTTTTTTCTTGTATAACCCTTTGTTTATTGAATCCAATAAATATTGAGATTTTGCTTGTGCAAACATGTCACTTTTTAGTGTAGAAGTTTCCATCACATGTGATATTACTTCTCAGATTCAATATTAAAGGTGTCCACCTAGCTGCCTTAGGCGGACACCTAGGCGTTTTAGAGCATTTGACATCTCGACTTGCCTCGACTTAATGTGATCCATTCTAGACTATTTTTTTAAAATTTGGAACCTAGGCCTTGTCCAATCACTTGTTATATGTAGTTAGATATCATTAATAGTTTATACAAAAGAAAGGGAAAGAGTATTAACTTTTGCCCTTTCTCCTTCCTGTATGTGTTTGTCCTAACCTACTGAATTCCATCTCCAACCAACGTCAATTATTTTCTCGTTATCTTTTATATTTTAAAGCAAAGTCTCGCCGAACCCACAGCATCTATTTTTATCCCTGAACCCCCGCCTGGCGACACCTCGACAAGCTTGGTTTAAGTTAATATAATTTTAAAAGTCTCAAAATTTTATCCTTGGATTGCATTATTTGATCTATTGTTTTTGTTCCTTTTTTTAACAAGTTTTGCTTCAATTAATTAAAAAGAGCAGAGAATCCAAAAATCCCTTAAGGTATGCAATTATAAATTGTAAACAACAATAAGTTAAAAAATTATTTTTTGCCTTCTGCTCATGAAAATCCATTAACATTGAAAAAGACAAATTAGTCACAACATAATTCTTAAAAAAGAACAAAAATGTAAAAAGAACAATTAAGACCTCCCCTCTCCTCTCCCTATGTTGCACTTCGTTGGCAACAAGAAGAATGAATTGTGAGCTTGTGAAGAGGCAAATACTAAGGTGTGTATGTGTGCATCTTTGCTTGTATGTGGAGGTCGCAGGCAGAGAGGTAGGTAGACAACAAATCTTAGAAAGGTGAAAGTAAACTAGAGGGAGGACAAAAAGGGAGAGGTTGAGAGACAACCACTCTTACAACTCAAGGAGGGAGATGTATAGGAGGATGTCGTCCATTGGTTAGGGCAGCAAATGAACATCGTAGCTCGCGAGCTCAGCTCGACTCGGCTTGACAAAAGCTTGACTCGGCTCAACTCGGTTTTCTTAACTATATGAGCTTAACAATATCTTGAGCTCGATTCCCTTAAGGAGCCAAGCTTGAACATGGGAAGCTCAAAGCTTGACTAAGTTATGATTCGATATGGCTCGACACGGCTCGGTATAACTCGAATCAATTACATTTTGGGTTCATTCCCATGGTCCAAAGCCTTTATCTTGACTCTACTTATTTGACTCAATATGTTTTCTTTATTCTAATGCAAATTAAATTACCTTTATCTTGCGTTTCTTTGATAGAACTTGCTCACTCTGACTCGACTCGAGCTTCAACAACTTGCAGTATGTTCGCGAGCTGCTCTAGCTTCACTTGAGAGCAAAACTAGGTTATCTTGAACATCTTCTTACAAGCTCAGTCTCGAGCTCGAGATCGGCTCCATAAGGACCAACCCTAAACGAGCGAGTTTGAACATGCAAAGCTCGACTCGGCTCGGCTCAATTGCAGCCCTACCATTGGTGGTCTTGGCTGGTAGTTGTTCTAGCCATTGTCTGATTTCTTTTTCCATAATCGTTAGCAACTTTTTTTCCTTCTTTTTATCAATGATAATGGTTTTTCCATCGGCAAGAGCAAAAGGTCAACAAGCAAAAGTTATGGGTTTCCCAGTTATGCTTCAAAATCTTGAGGGGTTTTTGTCAGTGTTCTAAAAAATCGGCCTACCGCCTAGGCGCTAGACGGCCGCCGGCCGCACCGAAAAGGCCCTAGGCGGCCGGCCTAGGCGCTGGGCGGGCCTAGGCGGACCTAGGCGGCCCTAGTCGGATAGGCGGACCTAGGCGGCCCTAGTCGGACCTAGGCGGACCTAGTCGGACCTAGGGTTAGGGTTAGGGTTAATTTTTTTTTGAAATTCAAGAAAAAAAAAATTATATTTGACAAAATTAAATACTTACCTGCCGCCGCCGCCGTCGTCGCCGCCGCCGACTGCTGCTGTTGTTGCTGCTGCTGTTGCTGTCGTCGTCGTCGTCGTCGTACAGGAGGAGGAGGAGGAGGGAAGAGGGAAGCGGAGGGGAGGAGGAGGGGGGAGGGGGAGAGGAGCGGAGGGGAGGGGGAGGGGAGCGGAGGGGAGGAGGAGAGGAGAGGGGGGAGAGAAGTCTGCTGTGAGTGTGGACTCTCTCTCCTC